>JADLZL010006717.1:0-11463 GCA_015844335.1 Chrysopogon serrulatus | reverse complement strand
ATCCCCAATGGCCCAGTCTTTGAGGCTCAAATTTGGGTGGTGGTGTTGGAGTGAGCACAAGAAAAAAAAGGCCAACAAAAGTAAGGGGAGAAGCCAAATCGAAAGCAGTGGGCCTTGATTTGGGTGCTCTTGAAGTTGTTCTTATGGACGTTGTGCTCGTTGATTTCTGGTTGTGCATTCGGTGATCAATTTACCAGCAGTGAAAAGCTTTATTTTGTACTCCACCGGTTCATAAATTGTTCTACCTTTGCTACACACATTCCCTCTCCATTTCAATTATAATCTTTTGGCTTTTCTAGATACATATTTTTAACTATATATCTCTACACCTAAAAAATTTACAGCGCAATCGTCCCCGGGTGAAGCGAAAACTCCCGCACGCGGCCTCACGTAACTCCCCCCGCACGACTCTCCCCTGGTAAAAAAAAAAAGAGGAAACTCCCTGTACAAACGCACAAGCGAACGGCATCCTGGCCACCGCCGCCGGTGCCCGCATGCCGCGCTTGGACCTTCGCCCGGGCGTCCTGCGGTGCAGCCGTCACCCCAGCGCTCCGGGCCTGCATGGAGTCCCCGTCAAAAAGTGCCCCTCCATCCCGGACCAACGCGCCTACCCATCCCGGCGACCACGCCGATGCCGCTTCTGGCACCCTCGTCCGCCCGTCGCCGCTGCCCGTCCGCGGCGTCGCCGCAATGCCGTGCCGAGGAGAAGACCAGCGCCATCGCGCAACCGGTCTCCTCCAATATGGCGCTCCCCCCCTCCAGGGCGCCAACGCTGCTCGGCGCCGCCCTCGCCCGCGCCGCCGCCTTAACGTAGGCCACGCCGCCCGGCGTCCTCCAAGCCCGGCACGGAGAGCGCCTCTACAACCCGCTCCCTGACCTCCGTCGGCCGATGGCTGGTGCTTGCCGCCGAAGCCTACAAGCTCTGGACGGCGGCAGATTCAAAACCATGGTCAAGCCTCCGATTTGTCAAGGTCTGCCCCGATTCACTGGCCCATTCTCGTGCGACGCGACTGGGATCCGCTGGTCACGACATCCAACCCAAGGCAAGGTGACCCCCTCACTCTCCCCTCCCTCTCCGTCACTGTTTCTCCCTCTCCAAGATCTGCTGCATCCTCCATGAAGCAGCAGGTCATGATGTGAGCGTAGATCTCTCTTAAAGATTCCTTCGTCAGCAGTAGGGCACTGCGGAGGACGTATGGACGAAGGCGAGCATTAGATGGTTGCCTGTATTCATTATACTTCCTGTTCTTTGATCATACGATGCTCAGAAAGCGAGTTCCTAATAGATTGGTTCCTCTTCGCTTGTATACTCCGACACCTCCAGTTTAGTGGTGACATGCCTCTCTGTCCTGTTAAAGCAAAGCATTGGTATTTGTCATTTTTGTGTTTTCTAATATGGTCTCTAATAACTTTGATTAGACTACTTGTCAGGAGTTTTTCAAGCTGGAGTTATTCTTGCCTGATCTCTGAAGAATATCCAATTATTGCTCCACCAAAGGTATTTCATTACTACTCTAGATGGAAAGTTGCAGAGGTCTTGAATGGTTGTCCATACAGCACAATAGTTAATTTGTTTTGGGAGACTGAATAATGGAACAGATAGGGCAAAGAACATAGCAAATGGATTTGGTTTTAGGAAATGGTTTCGTTCGGATTAGTTTCAATTTTGCTTTCTTCTTGTTTGAATTTGGATTGGAGCAATGGATAATATATTACAGTAAAAATTGTAGATATCAGCATGCTCTTTAATTGTAGTATTTGTCATCCCTGTACTTCAGATAAACCTGTAGATTCAGACATGAGACATGTCTACAAGCCTGTTCAGCTTGCCTTATTGGCAAGTTCATTCATAAGATCAACTACTGGGCTGCTCAGTGAAAAAATCAACTCATTCAGTTATGTTGGGCTACTATTTTCCTATATGAAGTCTGTATATAGGTTGTCTAGCTGTGGCTAGCATGCATAATATTAACGCGAATGGTGTACTTTCATTTCTCTGATTTTTTAATAGACAATAATATCCTTATAAAAAAGGTAATAATGTGAACAATGTGTTTTTTTGTTCTCAAGGAAACAAAAAAGAAGGGGCTGAAAGGGAGGCTTGTGTTGTTGATGCATGATGTGTTCGAAATTGGTTTCAACATCTACTATGCCTTTTACATGGCCAGAGATCAGATAGAAGAGAGTTTGCAAATGAAAATGGTTAAATGGTTTCAGTCAAGGTAGGAAGTAGGAACCACTGGAGTGAGACTTGTGCTCTTATGTGTGTTGTTTTCCATTCAAACTTGTTTGCGTTATTTCATTGTACCAATTTCCAGTTACTACCAGTTACGAATGACACAACTCCAGGTTGTTCAACAAGGTGTCAATGTGACAGAGATCACAGGTCATGAGTTTGAGCTTGAATCTGAATGGTGGGAGCAAGATTCCATCCAAGAGCAGTTTGTGCTTTTTATATTTTTTTTGTTTAATCACTTCACACATTGGCTGTACCAATGAGGATATGAGTTCTGATTTTTAGCTTATATGTAGGATTGGTGATTTGGTGTATATACAAAATGTACAAGCAAATTATTCAAATTAGTGTTTGATTGAGAGGATTAAGGAGCCTAGAAAATTCCTTGGAGTGCTCCGATCCAAGAATGGTTTATACAGGTTACAAGTGTACATATTGGTCATGTGGGCATGCAACTGTATGCTTGGCTATGTGAGTAGTTGAAGCGTAAGCGCGGAACCCTTAATGATATAGGGATATGGCTGTGCAAACTTGTGTTGTGGTAGGCTGTGATGAGAAAGTTTCTTGATCCACAAAGGTGCTTATAAATATCTGACTTACGCCATGTGTTTCTATCCCTACAAACCTACTGTATATGGCTTCTACTATTTGTTAAGAAACAATTTCCTTATTTCTTTTCTCCAAACCACAGCCTACTACCACCTGCGTCATATATTTTCTTCAAATTGGTCACCATCGTTGAGGTGGCTGCTGCATGCCATGCCCATTCCTAACAGCATGTGCGGATCCTTGGAAACTGTCTCCAGTTCGTCAATGCTGCCCTGCAGACCGGCTGGCTCATGGAATACATGTTTATGCAAGTAAACTAATATCAACATTGGTATTTTGCGGCGCAATTTTTATTAGGAATCACGAGCACGAGCCTATGGTCTAACTAGGAAAAAAGTGACGGTTGGCTATATTTAAAACATCATGCTCAAAATATTTTTTTATAGTACTACATACAAAACTTATTGAAATTTAAATTATTGTGTAATTATTTAATCCCGTTGCAACGCACGGGCAATATCCTAATATCTAAAAATTATGTATTTCTAAGTGCATAGTAGAAGCTATATATCTAAAAAAGACAAAACATCTTATAATTTGAAGCAAGGGGATTAGCTTTTATTATGCACTCTCTCTGTTCCAAATATAAGATATTTTTACTTTTCTAGATATATATAATGCATAGCAAATGTGACGTATGTAGAAATCTATTACTATATATTAGGCATAATGTATATCCGGTGTGTAACAAAAACTATGCAAGTGTATCTTCCTTTATTTTACTTTTCTGTTAAGATATTAACATGAACGATATTCAATAGTCCAATGTGTGATACAAAGTTAATGTGGACAACGAGACCAGTCACGCCTCTTAGAATTATTATTATTATTATCAATAAGACTTATTATCTGTTAAATACACCTTACATAATTCATGCATATTAACTGTGTACAATGCAAATAAACTTAGATCGTGGGAGGAGGAGGAATATGCATGAATTGTGTAAGGTGTATTGTTATATGTTCTAGTGAAAATATACTATACGACGCACGCTTCTAAGTTTAGAAGCCGTTGCACATTTAACACTTGTGAAATTGTTATATGTTCTAGTGAAAATGGCTTCTAGCTTCTATATGAAAATAAAATACAAAAATTTCCATTTACTTCAATTTACTATATACTCATAAATATCAATATTATTTAGAACAAATGTTGTACTACCTGTCCCATTACGAGAAGCCAAATGAAGTCAACAAAAAAACAGGAATTTCGGAAGAAATCGTGCAAAAGAAGAAACGGCCCAGAAGGAGGCCCATGCGGGTGCTCTTTTTTTTTTAATTATACGCCGTCGGTGCATATAACCCGCCCGTTCAGGAGAGGATGGTCCGTGTAGCATCGGCCTTACTGCCGCCTAAGACCTTCACCATTGTCGCTGAAGAGAAGAAAAATCCGCTCGGCATATAGCCGAGCGCCGGTGACCAGACGGTGGGGGGCAGCCATCGCCGGCGATTTGCGGAGGAAGACGGCGGATGGGGGGCTAGGGTTTGGCGAGAGATCGGGCTCAACGTGGATATCCCCTTCCGTCTGGCTGCATTGTGTCTGCGTCTCCCTCCCCCCTTCTCGCTCTCCGACGACCGGTGGGTCGTAAATTGCCGCCGCCCCGCCGGCCCAGAGCCCAGTCTTTGAGGCTTTTAGTTGGTCTCTTCTCCGGCGACGAGCACCCACCAGGTACTCCCACCCCTTCTCTTCCCTTCCCTTCAAGCTGAGCACAGAAACCCTAACCTAAAGCTATTTAGCTATTTGATTGACAAGCCTCCTAATTTCGAAGTTCTTTGCAAAAATTATATTGTAGTGGGAGATATGTTTGTCTTATTCCTAGGATTCATGTATGAAATGTTTACATACCTGCACTCAGTGGCGTACGCAGCATTGTAATATTGGGTGTACAAATTTTTTTTATTTTATTCCTAATCATATCTATAAACAAAAATTTAACATCTACTAAATAATAATCATTCACACCTATAAACTCTAAAATTAGTCTTATAGAGGTGTTTATAGGGTGAAATTTTATGTTTACGTATATATGAGTGAGTATACGAGTGTTGTCACTATTTGTGTTTGTACTTGTGTAATTCGCAAAAAAAGTTTGACACTAAATATGTGTTGTTACTTTCATAACTCACTTGGTGGCTACATATGAAATGAATACCCAAATTTACATATGTATTTATAGTGCCAACTTTCTATACTTTTTCATATTTCTCCCTCATATTTATTTATTTCTTATTTTTTCTTATTATACAAAATATCTAGATCTAGAGTATTCCATGCAGATCTTATTTGTATTTATATATTCTCTAAATATTCTCATGCAAAATATAATATTGTATTGCTTGAAGTAGAATAATTATATCCTATATATATAATTGACGTTTATCTAGAAAAATTTAGAAGTAGAAATTTCTTATTGTATAAGATACTAGGAAGGTAAATGAGTCAACCCCCAACATTATTCTACTATGAGAATATTTTTTATCTTTTGAAAATATTGTTTTTCTATTATAGAAGTTATTTCTAATCCAAAAAATATTTTTCTCTACAGAGGAGTAAGTAAAAAAATGTTCTACCTATAAAAACAACTATTTGCTCTTTTAACTAGTGTCAAGTAAGAGTGACAATATTCTTAGTTTATTAATTATATATTTGTCAATTGTACAATATTTTTTTTTTGAATGCATATTTGTTTTTATGGCCAGCCTATTTCTATTTCTATCTGGTCATGTCAAGTTTTCTTTTGCTTTGCTTCATATTGATATTCTTTTCTTTCAACTCGTATGCCATGTTGAAGTTTTTTTATGGACTTAGCACCTCTATGCGCCTATACTTTCTTCATGTCTCACTGATAATAAATACTTGCTTAACCAAATTTATTAGGGTTTATAAAATATGACTATTCGAATATGCTAAAGTATTTTGTAACCTAACATTTAACCCTTGTTACAACATAAAAGTTTTTAGAAAGAAAATTATAAAAAAAGGTGTTAGGAAGGCTTAACAGGTGATATTGAATTTTTTGGTTGGAGCATGTAAGATAAATTTTTAATGAGTTCATACCAATTTTATATTATGGTTAGCAATGTTCTTAGTTTACTAGAACTGTTGTTTCATATTTAGGATAAAAATATTTAACATTCATTTAAAAATTATCACAAAGAGACAACTATTTTATTTAAAAATTATTATTATAAATGTTCTCGTATAAGTGGCTTCTAGCTTTTAATAAAAAGTATTTAATTTTAAAGAAATATAAAAAATTCCATTTACTTATTATCATAAATATCACTATTATTTATTTTATTTAAAATAATGTTGTACTATCTAATAAAAATATTCATGAATAGATATAAAATCAACAAGAGAGAGAGAAAAAATAAAAATATTTAAAGAAACTGTGGGTGTTTAGATATTAGAAATTGAGAAATAAGATAAAAATAAATTAATGATTAGAATTAAACACCGCCACCCTTGGTGTCGATGCAACCCTTGGTGTCGATGCAACCTGCCTCTCGTTCTTGTCTCTCTCTCTCTCGCTCTCCTCTCGTTCTCGGATGACTGGTCGGCCGCCGCCGCCGCCGCCGCCCCCTAAGCCAGACGCTGAGGCTTTGGTTGATCTTTTCGCCGGCGACGAGCACCCACCAGGTACTCCCACCCCATCTCTTCCCTTTCCTCAGGTACTCCCACCCCATCTCTTCCCTTCCCTTATGCTGTGCGAGGCTGAGCACTGGAACACTAACCTAAAGCTATTTAGCCATTTGATTTGACAAGCCTCCTAACTTCGAAGTTTTTCCAGAAATTATTGGGTGTACATGTGTACACCCATGTCCCTTCACTGGATCCGCCCCTGCCTGCACTCCTGCACTAATTGCATCAATGCAATGTCCTTCAGCTGCTTGATTATATTGTAGGGTTTTCTTGCTTTCCTTGGATAGGAACCTCACTGGATACATGTCCTGGAACATGATGTATGGGGAAAATACGTAATGGACTAGTAGATAGCAGCTGCAATCTTTCAAATAAAATGTTGAGTGTGGAATTTGCTAAACACTGCTCTAGTCTCTGGCAGTGCCATGTTAATTGACCTGATGTGATTATGTGTGCTATTTGTTACTTGCATTTGTTGAAAGCACCTTTTACTTTCATCTTCCCTTACAATATTTGTTTTTTCAGGATAATGGCTCATCG
Organism: Chrysopogon serrulatus; assembly: GCA_015844335.1. Taxonomy (NCBI): domain Eukaryota; kingdom Viridiplantae; phylum Streptophyta; class Magnoliopsida; order Poales; family Poaceae; genus Chrysopogon; species Chrysopogon serrulatus. Next base: position 4,432 of record JADLZL010006717.1, on the reverse strand, counting down.
TGGACACTTAGATGGATTGACTGCCCAAGCTTCAGCTCTGATGCGCCATGGTTCCTTCGCTGCAGGCAGCCTCTCTAGCCACTCACCTTTGCAGTCTTCATCCACACTGGAGATGCTGGAGAAGAAGCTTGCCATGCAAACTGTAGAAGTGGAAAAGCTTATCATGGAGAATCAGCGGTTAGCAACAAGCCATGATGTCTTGAGGCAGGACATTGTTGATACAGAGAAAGAGATGCAAATGATCCGTACCCACCTAGGTGAAGTTCAGACAGAGACTGATTTGCAGATTAGAGATTTGTTGGAGAGAATCAGATTAATGGAGGCAGACATACATAGTGGTGATGTAGTGAAGAAGGAGCTTCACCAAGTGCATATGGAGGCAAAGAGACTTATTACTGAAAGGCAGATGCTAACCCTTGAGATAGAGAATGTGACTAAAGAATTACAGAAACTCTCTGCCTCTGGTGACGGTAAAAGCCTTCCTGAACTGCTTGCTGAGCTGGATGGGCTACGGAAAGAGCATCATAATTTACGGTTTGTGGCAATTTTCCTTCCTTACTTTTTTTTTTTTTTTTTTTTTTTTTTTTGCAACTGCCTGAGTGTTGTGTTAATATGTCTGTGTTTTCCCTTTCTATTGGAAGATCTCAATTTGAATTTGAGAAAAATACAAACGTCAAGCAAGTTGAGCAGATGCGGACAATGGAAATGAACCTGATAACCATGACTAAACAAGCTGAGAAGTTACGTGGTGATGTGGCAAATGCTGAAAGATGGGCACAGGGTAAATATTCTCATCCTCTTGATTTGGCCTGCAAGTTACCCACATTCCTGTAATTGTTATGTTTTTAATGAGCCTTACTGGGCTGTGCTCTTAGATGGGAGCAGTATTATTTCTAATCCATCTGTTTTGTGTTTAGTTTTTGAAGATTGCTAGGTTTTTGCCCTAGTAGTGTGAATCTGAAAACTGCTTATTCATGGGTTTCCCTTCTGAATCCTGATTTCCCTACTTTTTAACAGAATTTGCGTGTGATGTTATTATAGGTTTTACTGTCTTAGTGGAGGCGAATCTGGGCCTCGCATAGAAATTCCATGGCCCATAGATCCCCAACAGGCTGAACTGCAGGCCTATTTAATGTCTCACCACGGATTACCTGTTGGAATGAGCACTTTGCGCACCTACTGCTCCATTGCGTTTTGGGTTAATGACACTTGAGTTATCCAGTTTGACATTTTTTTTAAGAAGAGTAGATATAGGAACAAACTGAATCTGTTGTTCATCATTCCACATTCTATTAGCAGCTTAGTACAATGTGTAGTAACCACTGTCATTGTGTTGACTGGTTCTCATTATAATTCATTGTTGTGACACAGCATAAATACCTAGCTATATTTTCTTCTGGAAATGAATAATTGTGTTGTTTACAGTCTACAAAGGTAGGCATAAGTTGCATATCAGTCCTTTGAAACTGTCCATGATTTTATTGCACTTGAGTGCATAATAATCTATCATTAGCAATGTGACACCAAAAGTGATTGACCTAAACTAAGGTTCAACTTATCTAGCAAATTTGCTACACCTGATTTCTGTGGTGTAGCTTAACTGGAAGCTTTTGGTAGCTGGACATGTGAGTGATAGGTTTTCTATTTCAAACTTACCTGAGGATGTTGCCTAAGCTTTGCCAATTTTTATATTGCAAGCATTTTACTTTGGGCTTCAATATCATATCTGGAACTGGAAGCATATAGGACTGTAAACTGCTCAGCTCAAGGCCTCATATGCAATTTATGAGAAATTGGAATGATTAATTTTCTGTGCATGGGTGCATGGTTTTTCTTGAGATATACATGTACATATTTTATTCCTTAATTAATTGCATAATACCATACTCTAATATATTATTTCCATCCTTTTTTCTCAATGAACAGCAGCTGCAGCTCAAGCAGCGGCACATGCAGCTGGTGCACAGGTGGCAGCTTCACACCCTGGGAAAGCTCAAGCTACAGCGGTTTCAGCAGCAGCTACAGACCCATATGCAGGTGCATATGCCAGTTACCCCTCGACATATCAGCAGGGAGCCCAGGTTGGGGCATATCAGCAGGGAGCCCAGGTTGGCGCGTATCAGCAGGGAGCCCAGGCTGGGGCATATCAGCAGGGAGTCCAGGCTGGGGCATATCAGCAGGGAACCCAGGCTGGGGCATATCAGCAGGGAACCCACACTGGGGCATATCAGCAAGGAAACCAGGCTGGAGCATACACCTATCCTTATGATGCTGCCACGGCTTATGCATATGCAGGTTATTCTGGCTATCCAGTCACAGGCTATGCGCAAAGTGCAGCGCCCAATTATTCCTATGCTGTACCTCCGCATCCAAGCAGCGGTGTAGCTACAGACGCCGCAAGCCTGTATGGCGCAGCTGGTAGTGCTGGATATCCAACTGGGCAAGTTCAGCCGAGCGCTGCCACTGCAAATGCAGCGCAACCACCTCCTCCACCACCGACAGCACCATATCCTAGCACATATGACCAAACTAGAGGAGCCCAGAGGTGAAATCTGGGGTGTAAACCAGATGGCTGTTTGCCATGCACATTTGTTGAGCAGACAATTATATAGATTCTGTCATGCCCCTTTTGTAGATTGATCACCGGTTCAGTTTTGTAGATTTAATCGTGGATAGCTTAATTGACATGATGGAAGAGTTGATGTATGCTCAGCTGTTGGTACATGGGTTGATTGGGTTAGCTGTTGGTTAAGTTTGATTCGGTCATTGATGCGGCATTAAACCACAAAAATGTGTAGCGTCTTTATTCTGTATTGTTTTATATCATCTGCTAGGTGAATAATCCGCGTGTTGCCGTGGAAATTGTTGATAATTTGGAATAAAATTACTTATACAAAGAGATAAACAATTATAAGTGAAAATTAAAGAATGACGTGGCACGCTCATGTGGATAACTAAATGCATAATGTGTTTTGATTATAGTTGCAAATGCTAGTTGACTATGAATACATTTAATAGTAGACTTATGAGGTGAATAACTTGTATATTGAGAGAAATAACTAATGGGGTGTGGTTTTATAAGGGTTTAAGATTTGCAAGTAGTGTAGGACTGTAGATTATGGTTTGTGTATATGCCGATTTAGTCAGGTCCAAAGTTCTTAATATCTTGCTAGAGAGGTATTTTGTAGCATGAGACAGGCCTCTTCTTACACACCTTCAGACTCCGAGCGCTTTTGTTAGTAAATAAACCAAACTAAAGCTACAGGCCTACAAATCTGAAAAAAAAAAAAACCATTAGACGCAGGCTTGTTAGTAAATAAACCGACCAAATGCCTACACGCAAAGATACAGCGCTATGCTGAGAACCTGGGTATAGTTGTAGGCCCTTTCTTCATTACTCCCTCGTCCTAAATTATAGTTCGTTTGACTTTTTTATCTTAAATTTAACCCGTTAAATTGTTATTCAAAAAAAATTTATATAATTATAGTTAAATTTAAGTTATTCTTGAAGAATCTTTATTTATAAATCAAGACACAACAAAAAATATAAAATTTTGCATAGTTTTTTGAATAAGGCGAGTGGTCAAACTTGAGGTTGAAAAAGTCAAACGAACTACAATTTGGGATGGAGGGAGTAGCTAATGGATATTTGCTACTCCCTCCGTCCCAAATTATAGTTCGTTTGACTTTTTTCAACCTCAAATTTGACCACTCGTCTTAGTCAAAAAAATTATACAAAATTTCGTATCTTTTGTTATGGTTTGCTTTATAAATGAAAGTTCTTCAAAAATGACTTAAATTTGACTATATTTACGTAAATTTTTTGAATAAGACGAAATGGTCAAATTTGAAGTCAAAAAATCAAATGAACTATAGTTTGGGACGGAGGAGGGAGGAGTACTATATTGTGTAACTGTGTAACCTGTAACCATAGTTGGATCTGGTAGCATCTCTGTTTTTGCCATATATTAGCATTGATATGGTTAGGAACAGGATGGCATGAAGCTACTGCATGCACATCACCAAAGAATATGAAAATTGTGAATATATAATAACTAGTTTAGATGCAGCAGTGTGTGATTTTCCATGACCACTTAGCGCCTATGGTCCCAGCGCTTAAAAGTCGTTTTATTGTGATTTTACCGCTAACACACAAAGTTTCTTACTATCACTGTCTGGGGAAACAAATACAACTCTAAGTGTTTTTTTAGTGTCTAAAATTTAACTAAACATATAGTTAAAATATTAATGTCTGCGACGCCAAATAAATATACATTATGAAAATATATCTTATGACATATATAACTATACTTATTTAATATTGTAACTATTAATAATAAGTACTCCATACTCATAAAACTCAACGTTTTTAGACAAAAACATAGTCTCTAAAATCTAATTTTATCTATTATTTTTATTAAAATATATAAAA
>JADLZL010006716.1:0-108579 GCA_015844335.1 Chrysopogon serrulatus | reverse complement strand
GACTTTAAAGTTTAAGTTTCTTTCTCAGCCATTCCTCACATACAAAGAGTGCCCTTGAATCTCTCTCTTTTCTAAATGGTGAAGAATCTCCTTGGCCAAATCTAGCAAAGATCTTAATATTACCTAGTTTCCGTTGTACCCATTTTTGAAGCTCCATACTAAGACACTACGGTTTAAGAAAATGACACTCAACAACACAATTAGATTGTATCGAGCCTCCCCGCTCAATTTGACAAAGATCAAGAAATACAAGCATTTTGGTCTAGAAGCTCTCAAAGTGGAAATGATGCCCCTGCCACAAGTGCATACTTCCAAAACCAAGGTTAAGTGGGTAGTGATCCGAGACCCCAGGTGTTGTTGTACTTTGAAGGATAGCATCAAGAAAAATATTTCCCAATCACCGTAGCAAAAGGCCGTCCAAAATTTACTAAAGCAAATAATCTCCTCTCATTGGACCAAGTATATTTATGACCTAGAAGCAGAATTTCCTTGAGATTCTTGTCATCATTGCTCTATCTAAATTTGCATTGTTCTTATGAGTAGCTGATAAATCAAATTAAAATCTACACCTAAAAGCCAATGTCCATTGCATAGGGCTCTAACATTCTTGAGCTCCTGCAAAAAACAGACCTTCTCATCATCCCCTTGAGGCCCATAGACACTAGTGAACCACCAATTGCGCACCTCAAGTTCTAAGAACATAACGGAAACTGAATAAGAGTCTACCCTTGATGCAACTACCTAGCAAGAACAAGCCTTCCATGCAATCAAAACCCTCCTCTAGTTCCATTGGCTAGGAGCATAATGAAGTTATCATACGTAGGACCAAAGACCCTAAACCCTAAAACCCTAAGCTACTAAGGGCATTAATTCTTAAGGGGATGAATGTAACACCCTAGTCTATCAGAAGCTTATAGTAGTTGTGTTTGGCCCATGTGGGCAATATGATAGGTGTACCTTGAAAGTTTAGGAGGCTGATGGTTATGTTAGCTTAAAATGCTTGTTGTTCCAAATGTAGCATCTCTAGGACAACTGATTTTCACAAAGTGAGGACACGAGTGTAAGAGAGATGCTACGCATATGCATGCCTGTTTCACATGAAGAGCTGGGTCATATAAATATTTTTTGGATATGTGGTGTTACATGAGCACTTTGAGCAAAAAATTTAAAGGGCTAGTCCCGCTAGCACTTGTTCTAGTATAGAGTCTAAAGACACCAACACTACGTGAAAAAAAGATCAAGAGTAGGGTACACCATAGGAATTTGACCGATGGCAAGTCAAAATAAAAGGTGCGGACATGTGTACTAATAATGAAGGCCTATAACCCTTCGCAGATGACTATAATAAGCTATGTCATCTGTTTTATGTCCTATCACATGTAAGATGTCAATAGTGGCATGTGTCTTTTGCAACACAAATATGCGTTGTTAAAAGTCTATATATGCGTTAAGGGGTCTATACCAACACATCTAAAATATGTTGCCTAAAAATACCTTTGCAAGGATCTATTGCAACACTTATTTATGTGTTGGTAACACATACTAATAACCGTTGCAAAGTTGCAATGCATAATGATGGTTTATGGCAACGATTCCATGTGTTTGTACACCATGGGTGACTTAATTCTATAGTTTGCCGCAAGATATTGATTTGCATTGTTGCAACATTTATACATGTTGTAAGAAATAAACCATTAAGTCATAATATTATAAATATTTAATTTTACAAAATATAGGGATAATGCTAGTACAATTTAATGAAAAATGCAAGACCATCCAACACATAGAAAACAAACACACTCCGCCATATAACATAAAGAATTTATTTCATTACTATAAAGAATTTATTTCATTACAATGAGTATCACCAACATAATTGATGACATAATTTTGTTGAGAGTACAAGTTCCTATGAGAGTCAAAACATAAAGAGTTAATAAATGCCATACCAACCCTCCTTTCTACTTCCATCCGTTTAGTCTAGCATTACATTGATGTGATCATCCATTTATCTTCTCAACCTACAAATAGATGTCGGGTTACTTTAATATGACCTCATAAATTTAAGATAAGAGCCAAAATCACAAATATAAAATCAAATTTTATGGTGCCCCTATAAAAATTTAGATAGGTCCAACCTTTAAATTGGCATGTCATCTCAACATATTACTCCAAAGTGATCTGACTAGACAATCTGCAATAATAATAATAATTAACTTGGTGCCAAGCAACTGAAAGATACAATATGATCAAGAAAGAAAACCATCAAGATTTTTTTAGTAGCAAAGAAACATAAGTAAATCAATATCAATATTTCAATGCCAAATCACAGAGAGGTAAATGTTAACACTAGAGAACAACAAATAGGCTGACCTCGCTTGACATCAATTTCTCAAACCTGAATTCTTGAATTACCTGGCAACTGTACCAGTGAACAACAGTTTGGAAGATATGCCTTTTTCTGAACAAGTTAAGAAAATGAATAAGCACAAAAAGCAATCACACAAAAACTATAGGAATTCAAAGTACTAGGTAGTGATCTTCCAATATGCTTCTCCATTATAATTTCTACTGTAAGATGTTACCAAAACGACAACACCTACTTATCCTATATTTTGAAGAAATTAATTCCTTGCCAATGAAACAAAAAAGTCAGACCAGCTGCACATGCTATATTCTAGACAAATTAATTCCTTGCTAATGAAACAAAAGTCAGACCAAACCTGTAAGATTTATTTTACCATATATCAGAGTATCGATATTTTTAGCATGCTACTACTCGTTAGTTTTTAGGTGAGCATGTGAGAAACACTAGAAGGGATTTTGTATGGATGTGTCAAAATTATAGAAGATAGCATCTCACTACATCTTTGTGGCGAAGTAAATCTTGATATCACAATATGTTTTCGTCAAGCCTAATATCCACCGAGCGTATATTCATCAGATGGCACATCAGAAATAAGTTAGAAAAAGTAGTGCTCTTAATAAAACATTGGACCTGCTTGTCAGTATTGAGCACATGACACTTTAATGTGGTGAAGACTTAATCTATTCTCGGTTTTCACTGTAGAAAACTATTCACAGAAAAATTCTTTCCTAGTTACTAATGTTAAAATCACGTATCTGCATTTACATGGCTCTAATGATCTTCTTACATTTTCTATTAACTAAGAAATATTATCATTCCAGCTCTGACCTACAATAAGTAGATCCAAACTACAAAAGACATCTAATTCAGTTAGGCATTTCATCAAACATATGGCACGCAAAATTATAGAAAAATAAGCCACATCTTCGATAGGCACTGCTAGGAAATAAATTGTGCAAGATCCAATTTTGATTTGAGCAGAGGAGGGCTTGTAACATATGTGCTGCTGAACCACCCGTATGTTTGCTAGGACACCCTAAAGTAAAGCCATGTTTTTGTAGTCATCTTCCTCTCCTTGCAAACAACAAATAAATAGCATAGCATTCTCATCAAAAAACACATATTACAGTTCTGATAAGTATGAACAAACACACACATACAAGTTCCAACATTTCCATAACTAAGACCAAATCAACTAAAATATCTGATATGTCTACATAGGCCATCTTTATAAGTACATTCTTGCAACCCCGGCCATCATGGTGCTCCTTCTACAACCCTACGCAAGGGGACAGTGAGGCTTGGGGTGACTCCAAGTAAGGGCAATGCAACATGAGTTTTAGTGAACGAGCAGAAGGCATTTCACGTGGAAGATAAGGCACCACAAAAAAAATAAAAGGATATAGTAGTTAGATGACTTGTAGACCTATTGATGATAGCTTACCATGTGACTCACTAAGGCCATATTTAGATCCTATGAACTAGTATCTAGTTGACTAAAAATTAGTCCATAAAGATCTAAACAGGTAAACTAATAGATAAACTAATGACTAATCTAAGATCCAACTAGTTACTAGTTTACTAATCTATAAAACCTAACTATTTGAACTAGTTGTTAGTTCATTGGATCCAAACAAGTAGCCTTATATTTAAGTTGTGCAGTGAGCTTATTAATTTTATTGGTACTGGAGAATTTGTAGCTTGATGCTTCTTGTGTGCCATATTTTTCTTCTATATAGTAGTATTGCTATAAATTCCCACAATAATGTGTGGAATATTACGTAGTTATTATATATAATTAGCAATGACAAATTGTAGGCTCCGGAGTCCGGAACGATATATAGGTGACATACAGAGTATAGTGATGACGGCCGGCCTGGTAACCATTACTAATGAAAGTTATCGTTATCACTCTTAATGTTTTTCGTGTGATGTGATCAAGATTCTCATCTTTTGAAAATCAAACGTTTGGAAATATGTGGAGGCCATACGAACTACCTGCACCAGTGAGCAAAACCGGTCAAACCACGTGAGTTCATAGCCTCACACATATTTCAAAGGTAATGGTCGTCAAACCAGGCGAACTCTGGTTGCAAGTCATAAGCAGCACACACACTCTTACACTTACTGCTTGCAAAAAGAAATAATTTATGTTTTTTTTGTTTGATAACAAAGTTTTGCATCTCATGCTGACAGTCACATTTTCGTCGGTCTCCCTCACCTTTGCTGATCACATTCAATCGGAATGGAAGGCGTGCGAACCGTGACCTCCGTCCTGCATAAATCCCCGTCGATCACAAGCTCCACCAGCAGCCTCCCGCTGTTTGTCACCTCCACCCACCTCCACCTGTAAAAGCTCTTCCACTTTTGGTGTTTTGCTGCCCCCGTCACTGCGCCTAGCTACATCTTCGTTCCTATCCCCTCTTCTCTGTCTCCTCTCATCATATTTTTCTTGCTCCTTCGATCGAGGCAAAAAGCAACTAGCTTAGGTAAAGATCAAAGATATAAAAGATGGCGACGGCCGATCACGAGGCGACGGATGACAGCAAGGGTAGCGGCGGACGGCTCCTCGTGTGGGACTGCGGCAGCGTGCTTTACGACTCCTACGAGCTCACGGCCTTCAAGCGCCAGCTCGACGCCGCTGTGCTCGCCAGCAGCCGCTCCCTCTCCATGCCGCACCTCACCGGCAGCGTCGGCACAACGTCGTCACCGACCGCCGCCGACGTACAGCACCATCAGCAGGCAAGGCGACGCAGGAGGAGGCGCCTGCCCGCCCTGCTCCGGAGGCTCTTCTCCAAGGTGCTCCGGCTGCGACTGTTCCCAGCCACCGGGGCGCGGGGGGCGCGCTACCGGACGGGAGCAGACGACGGGACAGGGTCGCCGTGGTCCGGCGCCCTCACGTCCATCCCGGAGGAGCAGAGCTCCAGCAGCCCTGAGACGGCGGAGTCCCTGGTCGACCCCGCCCGGAGCAACCTCCACAAGACGCAATCAGAGCGCTTCATCGGCAGCAAGGCGGCGTCGTCCATGGTGCAATTCGAGGTCGTCTTGTAGCTGCAACATGTACAATTCCCTAGTTATTGCATATATATTTTTACTCATATATTCAAAGTAAGCGCTTATTTGTATTCACTGTTCGATCAGTCCTACTAGCAAGCGTATAGCAAGCGTACCGTATATAGTCTGTAAATTGGCAAAAATTAAGATAAGTTCATGCGTGGAACTTCTACTCTTGTGCGATAGAAATGCGTTAGATAATTTGAGTTTGGCGGGCAGCGCCACCCGACCCAACAATTAACAAGAGCCAAGTCACCTCTATAAGTTTTCGTGTTGTTAAGCACACGCACGCGCCGCCTTACAGGCTGGAGATGGGACACACCACACCTAAAGTGCTTACACTTATTACACCCACTCTTCTCCTAGTATCGTCGGTTGGGCCTAGAAGCTCGTTTGTTCCTTCGAGCGTAGCCATTTGCTAGGCAAGTACTTGCCCTAAATGTGTTGCTTAAGGTTGACAGTGTCAGGGCCTTCATCAACTCCATATCTTGGTCTTCCCTCCTGGAACATCTGCAGCACATGGGGTTCAGCAGGTGTTGGTAAGATTGGATTTCTGTGCTACTGTCTACCACTAGTTCTAAGGTGCTCTTTTGTTTTTTGAAGGAAAGTTCTAAGGTGCACTTGAATGGTCGCCCAGGTAACTGCATTTGCCATGTGTGAGGCCTCAAGCAGGCAGACCCTCTCTCTCCCATGTCGTTCGTCGTCGTGGAAGTGTTAAACAGCCTCATCTTATGGGCAGATCATGAAGCTTTTTTATAACTGATTGGTCATGCACATCCATAAATTCGTGTGTCGCTTTAAGCAGATGATATGGTCATATTTTTAACCCCAAATCATAGTGATTTATTTGATTTATCATCCTTGCTCAGGCTACTGGGCTAGGGTTAGTTGGGGCAGGGGAGAGGGCAGCTAGGGCAAGGGGCGGTGGCGGCATGTGGCAAGGCAGGGGAGGCATGGGCACATGGAGAGAGGGAATTGGGGCGACGGCAGGAGAGGAGAGATGTAAGGGTTTCACCCTAATTCTTTACTTAAAATCAAATGGTTACAATGCCCCTCTCTCTATAGCCCTGAAATGAAAGACTTTGTCCTCGAGAAATCTACTTTTTTCTAAAAGAGCCCTTATAGAATTGGGTTTTGCTTTGCAAAAAATTAATTACTAATTACCCTGCTAAGAAACTTTTAATTTACTTTTGCTAACAAAACCTTGACTATTTTCCTAATTTTCTACTCTAATCCATCATGGGGCCGAGATCCACCTTGGGTGGCGGCGACCCTCCATGGCGTCGCCCACTTCTCTTCCTATTTTGGGCGCCGAGATCCACCTATGCGTTGGGCCTCGCTTGGCCTGTTTGGTCCTTTGTCAGGGGTCCTCATGGGGTGACATAGCCTCACTTTTCCATGTGACACATCCTTGTGCCAAATCCTTTCATGGATGTTGGGTTGCTGTTTCCATGCTGAAGATGAAGCTCCCTAGCTTCTGTTGCATGGGACAGCGCAAGGTGTTGTTGCCGTGGCTAGCAACAAGATTGTGCTGTACACTGGTGATTCATGTTGACCCATGTGTGTTTCTAGTGGCGTTAATGCTTGAATGGCAGTCCCTTTTCACTACACTGGCTAACAACAAAATTAAATGGGCTACAGTGGGATATAGCCACTAAAATTGTATACAAATACAAATAGCTTGCTATAGCATCAGCTATAACCCTTATTTAAAACCGTGCTTGGGATTGACCATGTTCAGAAGTGCATAGGTCGATATTATAGTTGCTGCTCATGACGACAACGAGAATGAGGATAAATATGGATGTGCGGGTCATGTAGGCTATGAGCGCATGAGATTTTTCTCTCTTGTTTTAACATTCGGGTATATGTGCGGGTCATGCTGGCATCTTTTATATATATATATATATATATATATATATATATATATATATATATATATATATATATTTCCTCCATATCTCAAATAGTAGTCGTTTCGGCATCGACTCAAAACAACCAAAGGAAGTCGTCCGGCATCGGGATAAAAAAACTGGACGCTGCTACCCTTGCATGCGCGTGCACCGGCTTCTGCGCTGCATTAAGCCGGGCAACGTTATTTGGGCCCCCGCCTTGCATGCGCCGGGTCTCCCATACAGCGAGCACATGCAGCGAACCACTGCAGAGCGCCGTTCAGATTCCCCATGCAAAAATCAAGCAAACAGTAGAACAAAACGGGACACCGGGAATCGAACTTCGCAACCTTGGCCTTCAAGGCCTTTATCACATGCACTAGCCATCTGAACCATGGTTGTTTCTTGTACAGAGTGCACCCGCAACCACATTAAATATGGGCGCGGAGACATGGAAAAATACTCCCTACTTAATTACTTCTTAGCACTCCTTGGTAAGCGTAATCCTGTCCTAAACGACTTCTAATTGCGATATGGAGGGGGAGTATATATATATATATATATATATATATATATATATATATATATATATATATATATATATATATATATATATATATATATATATATGTGTGTGTGTGTGTGTGTGTGTGTGTGTGTGTGTGTGTGTGACAGACATAGCACTATAGTGTGGAGGCAAAAATTAAAATTTGAAATAAATATAAAAAATTATTTACACAAGCGGCACAGTGTGAGCCGCTTTGTGAAAATAAGGTTTTCACAGGCGGCTCACCTAGTCAACCGCCTATGTAAATATACATTTACAAAGGCGGCGACAAAGTGAGCCGCCTGTGAAAAACCTTTATTTTTCACAAAGCGGCTCACTCTCCACCGCCCTGTACTATGGGCCGATTAGTATCGACCCCTGGTACAGGCGGTGGGCTTGGCCGCCTGTGTAAATGCTTCTACCACCGCCTATACAAATGTTTTCTGTACCAGTGAAAATAAAATAAATAGTTATATTTAGCTTGATTTATATAGGGAAAAGTGTCCATCTGGCCTCACTTAATTATTGTGCAAGCACTACTACAGAACAGACCTTTGGTGACTTCGCCATAATGAACAATAGACTTGGCAAAACTCGCGCCCGGGACTAAAAACATTTTCAATCCCGGTTGGTAACACCAACCGGGACTAAAAGTCCCCTGCCTAACGGCTATGGTGTCGGGCATGTGTAGTGGGGACTTTTAGTCCCGGTTGGTGTTACCAACCGATTGAAAAATGTTTTTAGTCCCGGGCGCGAAGTTTTGCCGAAAACTAAAGGTTTTGTCCGGTGTGTGACACCAGTAGGGATTAAAGATAGGCCTTTAATCCTGGTTGGTGTTAGGGTCCGGATTAAATGTCCCCCCCCCCCCCCATTTGAATCCTTCTTCCTCCCATGGCCGAGCCCGAGCTCCACTTGTTCTTTGTTCTTCATGTGTTCTTACTTGGTTTTTGCTCACATCTCCGCCATTGATTCATTTCTTCACTTCTACTGGCCATCGACTTGTTAAGAGGTCACTAGCTTCATCTTCTCAAGTTTTAGCAAAGCAGCTTATGTCATTTTGTGGTGTTATATATGTGGTTTTTTTTTTATTTCTACACGATTTTAAACTCTAATCACTTTATCGTTTGAATATTTCAATGTAGGTAACTACAATTATTACCCTAATAATTAGTATACACCATTTATTACTATTATGTCTACCATATTTTATGGTTTAGTTAGAAAAATACTAAATTTATTATTTTTTATTATAATTACTTTTTGAAAAATTAACATTTTATAATACTTTAGTTTATAATTTAATTATAACTAAGTATGAATAAAACATTTCAATGATTATTTAATTATAACTAAGTATGAATAAAAAATTGTTTACAAAAAATAAAAAATGGATAATTTTAGGTTATTTGTTAGTTTAATTTATGTATAAAAAATTAGAAATTTGTAATACATTATATTATAATTTGTGATTATGTTAATTAGTTAATTATAACTATTATGCATACCATATTTCATGGATTAGTTAGACAACTAGATTATATTGTGGTTATTTAATTTCATTTGTTTAGAAAAATAAGGAATAGCAAATTTTAGGTTATTTGTTAGTTTAATTTATGTATAAAAATTAGAAATTTGTAATACATTATATTATAATTTGTGATTATGTTAATTAGTTAATTATAACTATTATGCATACCACATTTCATGGATTAGTTAGATAACTAGATTATATTGTGGTTTTTTAATTTTATTTGTTTAGAAAAATAAGGAATAGCAAATTTTAGGTTATTTGTTAGTTTAATTTATGTTTAAAAACTTAAAAATTAATAATACCTTCCATTTGCTAATACGCATGCTAGATTATGTGATATGCCATTTGAGGTATTTTATTTTAAATTTTATTTGTGTAGAAAATGAGGTATTTAATTTTATTTAATTGTGGAATATGCCATATAATGCAGACAATGACACGTCATTGGATGTACAATGCTGATCGCCGCTCCAAAGAATTCATTGATGGTGTGCATTATTTCTTAAGAGTGGCCGAGGAAAACAAGCGGGATGGATTCATATGTTGCCCATGTGCCTTGTGTCGGTTTGAAGGAATATTCTAGCTCTAGAAGTATTCACTCACATTTGAAAGTTGGGTTTCATGCCAAACTATATTTGTTGGACCAAGCATGGAGAAACCGAATAATGATGGAAGAAGATGAAGAAGAACAATTGGAGCCCCGACAACATTATTGCTCAATACGGTGACTTCGATGATACAAAGAATGGGAGAAGGCTGAAGAAGAGGCAGGTGCGAAGGCACACCGGCGAAGATGATGCTCTTAGTGATGTCATTCATGATGCAAAAAGATTGTAAAAGTAAAAAAGGGAAGGCAAAGTTTGACCGCATGTTAGAAGATCACAAGAAATTACTATACTCATCCGCCCAGGATAGGCAAAAAAATTAGATACAACACTGGAGTTGTTAAAATAGAAGGCACAGAATGGTGTATCCGATAAGGAATTTTGGCAATTACTGAAGATCCAAAAAAAAGATGCTTCCAAAGCCTAACGGATTGCCCACTACTACGTATAAAGCAAAACAGGTTGTCTGCCCTTTGGGATTAGAAATCCAGAAGATACGTCCATGTCCTAACGACTGCATCTTGTACCGTGGCAAGGACTACGAAAATTTGGATGAATGCCCCGTATGTAAAGCATCGCGATATAAGATCAGGCGAGATGACCCTGGCGATGTTGAGGGGGAAGAACGTTCCAGGAAGAAAATCCCTATCAAGGTTATGTGGTATGCTCCTATAATACCACGCCTGAAACGTCTTTTCAGAAACAAGGACCATGCAAAGTTGTTGCGGTGGCACAAAGAAGACCGTAAGGTTGACAACATGTTGAGACACCCTGCTAATGGGTCCCAGTGGAGAGCAATTGACAGAGAATTTCTGGAGTTTGCAAAAGACGCAAGAAACTTAAGGTTCACCTTAAGTACGGATGGTATGAATCCTTACGGAGAGCAGAGCAGTAGTCATAGCACTTGGCCTGTTACTCTATATATCTACAACCTTTCTCCATGGTTATGCATGAAGCGGAAGTTTATTATGATGCCAGTGCTCATCCAAGGCCCAAAGCAACCCGGCAACGACATCGATGTCTATCTGAGGCCATTAGTTGAGGAACTCCTACTTTTATAAAGCCAAATAGGTGTCCGTATGTGGGATGAGTACAAACAGGAACACTTCGACCTGCGAGCATTGTTGTTCGTGACAATCAATGATTGGCAAGCACTAAGTAATCTTTTAGGTCAGACAAACAAGGGATATAATGCATGCACACACTATTTTGATGACCTTAACAGTATATATTTGAAAAATGTAGAAAAGTCGTGTACCTTGGATATCATCGATTTCTTTCTATGAATCACCCAGTTAGAAAGAAAGACAAGTATTTTAAAGGTAAGCCAGACCACCGGTGCAAACCTCGCAACAGAACTGGGGAAGATGTATTTGAGACAGTTAAAGATGTGAAAGTAGTCTTTGGTAAGGGACAGGGCAGTGAACCTGTTCCGAAAGACGCAACGGGTCACGCACCCATGTGGAAGAAGAAGTCAATGTTTTAGGAGCTACCATATTGGCAAGTCCTAGAGCTCCGCAACGCGATCGACGTCATGCACCTAACAAAAAATGTTTGTGTCAACCTTTTAGGATTCATGGGAGTGTATGGGAAGCCTAAAGATTCACTTGAAGCACGACAGGACTTGCAGCGTATGAAAGAACGAGATAACCTTCATCTGGAGAAGACAGATGATAGAGCCATTACTTAAGACCTGCTAGCTACACTCTGAGCAATGGAGAGAAAGAAATTATGTTTGAATGTTTAAGCAGTATCAAGGTCCCATCTGGTTTCTCCTCCAATATAAAGGGTATAATTAATATGCAAGAGAAGAGATTTCTAAACTTGAAGTCGCATGACTGCCACGTGCTTATGACGCAATTGCTTTCTGTTGCTTTAAGAGGAATTCTACCTCCACATGTACGTCTGGCCACTGTGAAGCTATGTGCATTCCTCAATGCAATTTCTCAGAAGGCAATCAATCCACTGGAACTAGCTACTCTACAGAATGATGTGGTTCAATGTCTTGTCAGCTTTGAGTTAGTGTTCCATCTATCCTTCTTTTGATGCATCCGGCCCAGGTGGGGTTGGATGAAAAGCCCGACACACCGATCCGGATTCCCTGAATCCTGCAATCTTAGTACCGACAGCTGAAATTACGACGCACCGATCCGGCTACAACGCCACTAGGGCCTCTTGTTGCGCCTCGGCAATCTTAGCACCGCACTTCGGCGCACCCCTTCCGGAAAAGGCCCAATCGCCCTAAAAGACTAGTCTGATGGGGGAAGGGTGGCTCTCCCTTTTAAGGTGGCTTCCTCCTCCCAAGCTAAGCAAGGTGGGATTATTTAGAGGCTCACACGGTCGCCGCCCGACTACAACTGGGCCACTTGGCCCATTGTTGCGTCTTTGCCAGCGGGTAATAGTGGAGGATGTCCTCATCATCTTTGATATCATGACACACCTCCTAGTTCATCTGGTCAAGGAGATCAATATTCTTGGTCCTGTGTTCCTACATAATATGTTCCCCTTTGAGAGGTTCATGGGAGTCCTGAAGAAATATGTTCATCAGCATGCTCGGCCAGAAGGAAGCACGCAAAGGGCTACGGGATAGAGGAGGTCATTGAGTTCTGTGTTGACTTTATTCCTGAACTTGATCCAATTGGTGTTCCTGAATCGCGACACGAGGGGAGACTGACCGAAAGGGAACACTAGGGAAGAAAACATAAATCGGCACGGGGGGCGATTATTTCAATAAAGCGCACTACACTGTTCTTCAAAACTCCTCTGTGGTGGAGCCGTATGTCAATACACACAAGGACTTCCTACGATCCCAGTATCCAGGGAAGAATGAAGTTTGGATTATACGTCAGCATATGGACAATTTCAGTGATTGGTTACAAAAAAATGTCAGGGTAATGACCAGATTGATGAGCAACTATATTTGTTGGCTAGGCAACCATCGTGGCACATCCTCACGTACAAAGGGTACGAGATAAATAGAAATATATTTTACACCCTAGGTCAAGATAAAAGAAGCACGAACCAAAATAGTGGTGTTCGTGTAGATGCCACAGACCCAAATGGAAAGAGGCAAACATATTATGGCCGTATAGAGGAGATTTGGAAACTAGACTACGCACCTAATTTTAAAGTCCCTTTGTTCCGGTGCCAATGGGTGAAGCTGACGGGAGGCGGGGCAACAATCGACAAGGAGTATAGAATGACAACAGTGGACCTCAACAATATTGGTTTTAAAGGCAAACTATTTGTCCTTCTTTGCTAATGTCAATCGGTGTTCTATGTAAAAGATATGTCTACAAAACTCAAGAGAGGGAAAAAATCGACGACGGATCAACGAATGAGCCAAAACGCCATATAGTTCTCTCGGGGAAAAAGAAACATTATGGGAATTGAGGATAAATCGGATATTTCGAGAAGATTATGAAAGAGATGACCGAATCACGCCTTTCAATGTGACCAAAGATCCGAGCATCCCGATAAATGCTGAGGACACTCCATGGTTACGTCAAGATCATGACAAGGAACATACGTCAAAAAAGAAGATCACTACTATACCCGCCTAATATATAGTGATGTTTAATAAATAGAGTGTATTAGAAATTGTGTATGTGACAATTGTAACTTAAGATGTTTGTATTAGTTTTTCTTATTTTATATCATTTCAAATAATGAAATGACTTAAAATATTTTTTGCTAAGCATGTGCACAATAAGAAAAAGTGTAAGACCAATTTGGCATTGGAAAAAGAAAAAAATCTTTAAAAAATAATCCGATTTAATGGTGAATTTGTATATCCCGTATTTGGAGATAAATGATGATAAATGAATAAAATTTACGTTAAAATAATGCAAAAACAAATTTTCTGTCGAAAACATCTACTTTAAGATATTTTAATTAAGTAAGACATTTTTGCATTAACAAAATACTAATTATTTTTTATATTTATGTTTGCTATTATAAGGGATGAAAAGATTTTATGTTCCCAAATTTTCAAATAAGCAATTAGACAAAAGGAAATGGAACTGTTATTTTTTAAGAAATTAATACCTATTCTGTTATTTACTATGCAATTAACAAAATTAATCTATTTATTATAAACATAGATAAATAAGAAATAGCAATGTAAACTGCCGTGTGCCAAATAAACCTTTAGTCCCGGGCGTAATAGCAACCGAACCAAAGGTAGCCTTTAGTCCCGGGCGTAGTCACCAACCGGGACTAAAGGTTGAACCTTTAGTCCCGGTGCAAACCACCACCGGGACTAAAGGCCTTTTTAGTCCCTATGCTTACCACACGGGACTAAAAGTGGCCGCAGTACTTAAGCTCTGGGTCGTCTTCCTCCTCCATCCGGATCGATGTAGCCCCTAGCCGTCGCCGTCGTCTCCCCGCCGTCGTCTCCCACGCCGTCGTCCTCCTCCTCCCCCGAGCCGGCCGCCGCCTCCGTCCCCAAGCACCGCCACCGCTGGGGGACCTCCGCCGGCCCCCTCCCGAGCCGCCGCCGCCTCCTCTCCCGTGGCTGGGGCCCACTGTCGGCCTGCGCTGGCCGTCGGCCTCTTCCTCCGGCCCCGAGCCACGACGCCTAGTTCGGAGGGGAGCCGCCGCCGTCCCCAGCTCCCCGAGGCGGCCTCTCCCTCCTCCGCAGGCCGCTGGCGCCGGCAAGGAGCCGCGGGGGCTCCCCTCCCTCCGCCCGCGCGGCGCCCAGGCAGAAATCCCGTCCTCCCTCCGAAAGCCGTCACCGCCTCCTTCTCCGACGGCTGGGCGCAGAGGAGCGCCGCCTTAGTCGAGGCGCCGCCTTCTCACGAAGCGAGAGAGGAGCGCCCCGCCGCCCGAAGCGAAGAGCGCCGCCCACCATCACGCCGCCAAAAAGCGCGTGGCGTCGTCCTCGAGCCCGCGCCGTCCCGGGAGCGAGGCGAGAGCCGTCGTCCCGTGAACGCCGCCTTCACGCGCTTGCCGGTGAGCGCCGCCATCAGGCCACAAGCATGCTTTGTGTTGTTGTGTTGCGTCGGCCATCGAGTCGATCGCGTTTGTATGTTTGTGGACGGCCATCGAGCCGAGGGACGATGTGTGTATGTGTGTTGTGGCCGGCCATCGAGCCGAGAGCATCTCCATGCAGGACTTGGCGCGAGAAAGAGCACGCGACGCCGACGAACAATATTCGTGAGCGAATCGAAACAATTAGTTTTATTCGAAACCCTAACGACCTAGCGACGACCTAGGACAGAACCAAGGGACGACCTAGCGGCGACCTAGCGGCGGCCCGAATCGAACCAAGGGACGACCTAGCGACGACCTAGCGACTTATAATATAATTATGTCAAGTAACTTCTATCTAATATAATTAAACACCTGACTCAATATAATTAACTTTATTATGTAAAGTAACTTTATTATGTGAAGTAACACCTGACTCAATATAATTATGTCTGAAACTTGACACTGAATTACAAGTAACTTTAAAAATAAAAGTGTTGTAATATTTTAATATAATGTCAAGTAACTTTATTAATGGTACTTATAATTAACTTTATTATGTAATTTATTAATAAAGTCTTGTAATATTAATGTCAACTAACTTTATTAATGGTACTTTATTATGTAATTTATAAAGTCTTGTAATATTGTAATATTTTAATATAATGTCAAGTAACTTTATTAATAAAAGTCTTGTAATATTATGTCAAGTAACTTTATTATGTGAAGTAACTTGTACACTTGATCCAATTCTGAAATGGCCGATCCGAATGACGGCATGGATGATGCAATGATGGACATAATCAACAAATGGGCGCCAATCTAAATCCCCAAGACGAAGATGATGGGAGCCAGATTTTGCTGATTATAAAGAACTTGTGGGAGACAATCCTGATGAGGTCTATCTACAATATGTTATATATGTATATACATGAAATTAAAATAAATGGCATTTGTATAAATATATTTATACTTCTTTGTGTAGCCCTCTGGATCGGCGACAACTTCCGGGAAGAGTAGAAATGTGCGAGGCCCCAAGAAGCCGTTGGAGGGTCGGTACATTCTATCGGAATTCAAAGAGGGTATAGGCAAAGTACTTGGGCCACATTCAAAGAAATTTGTTGCGCACTGTGGGTACCTTGTAAGGGACAGGATCCCGATCAGTGCTCGAGAATGGAGGCGAAGAAAAGATGCTCCACATATTAGTTTTGTCTCGGATCGTGACAAAGAACTAATTTGGCAAGATATCCTTCAACATTTCACGCTCGATACTAAGGATGCAAAATTTGAAGGAGAAGGTGAAAATCAGGCTATGCGTAAGATGGCCAAACAATTCTAGGCTTGGAAGAAGAAACTGTACAAGACTTTTATTGCGCATGACTTGACACCAGATTTTACCGCTAAGGCCTATGTCAAGTTGAGGTCTTTTTGGGATAAGTTAAATGCTTTTAAGAACTTCGAGAAGAGGGTAAGGCACGGATGATAAAGAACCAGAAAAATGCTAAACAAAAGCAATACCACCATCACTTGGGTTCAGGTGACTACATGAGTGCTATTCCCAAGTGGCAAAGATCGAACAGGATATTCTTGCCAAGGGGATCGAACCCGAGAATCAATGCACTGCTTTGAAGGCGCCAAGTATTGGTTCTTCGGTCATGGGGAACCCCGGACCTAGAGACCGGAAAAAATAGTGTATGGCGAAAAAGCTGCAGAGAGTAGGAGAGAGAATGGCTTATGCCCGAGGCTTGGTTGAAAGTGGCGGTGGCGACCAAATAGAGATAAGGATGAGCCGACATACGCCTGAGATAGCGAACATGGTGGGCGAACAAGAGGCTATGGGGAGGTGTCATGGGAGCATGGCTTCCCTAAAGACAGACCGACATATAGAAGCCGCCAGAGAAAGAAGGACGAAGAGGCAGAGCGGATGCGTCGGTTGGAGGAAATGGTTATGGAGTCACGTGAAGTGGCACGTGAAGCAATACAACGAGAGAAAGCGCTTGAAGAGAGAATGAACGAGGAAATCAAAAGGCAAGTGCAGATGGCAGTAAGTTCCATGCAAAGGCAAACTGTATCAGAGTCAGGAGTCAACATTAGCCCCCCGGTCAATTGAAAAGCAGTTGCGCTTCCACGGAGATGCCAACTATTCAAGACGACGTGGGGCTGCGCTTTCCGGTGGATGACATCACTGAATCTCTGACAACATGTGAGCTACACATTCCACAGGGGACTACCATAGTCATGGTGGCTGTCGGTGTTGTATCTCCTATCGACCCTACGAAGACACCAAGATGCCATGGGGCAATTATTCCACCTGGATATGCTAGTGTCTCGGTGGATAGAGTTGTCAGAGGTTTCAGCAATGTGTAGCTTGAGATAGAAGGAGGTGATGGAGAGAAGACTCTAGGAGAAGCAGAGAAGACATTCATTTGTTGGCGCAAGCGCTACATCATTATTCCTGGGGCATCACCTAGTAATCTACCACCACCTCCTCGTCATCAACCTAACCCTAGGTGCGGATGAAAGCAGAGAATACATTTATTCACTAACTTTATTTTGCATTGGCTTAGTAAGCGGTATACTCATATGCCTCATTGGTTTCACAGGTGGTCACCAACATGTCATAGTGCTGCGGGTGATGACGAGGCAGTATAAGACACGACTGCATCCCCTCGGGCTCCAACGCCACCACCTCGGGCTCCAACACCGCCACCTCGAGCTCCAACGCCGCTACCTCGGGCTCCAACGCCGCCACCTCGGGCTCCATCGCCACCACCGGCCGCCCCATCGCCTCCACGTCGGGCTCCAACGCCCCCACCGGCCGCCCCATCGCCTCCACGCGTGGCTCCAGCGCCAAAACCGGTGGACCCACCCCTAAAGAAGAGGCCGGCTACACAATCAAAGGTGTCGGCCGCCCCGCCGCCGAAGAAGAAAGCCTCAGAAAAAAATAAACTATTATTCCTCAGAAGCTGTCCTATGAGAAGACTGTCGCAGAACTAGATGCTTCGGTAAAGTCAGATGTGGACAGTTTCTTCAAGAAACTAAAGGCTAAAAGAGAATCAAAGCGAAACCCTGAGAAGCCATACCTCTTACTACGGCCAGAAGATCTATGGCAAAGGGTCAAGACTCAACAAAAAAAGAGGCGTGATGCTCATAAAGAATCATCATCACTATCAGATTATGATCGCACTCTTAGCAAATCTATAGAAGAAGACAAGAAGAAAGAGAAAAGAGCACGAAAGGGTGTCGCATAGCTCGGGGAACAATCAAAGCAATCAGTGCCCCCGCTAGTAATTGGGAATGAATATGGTTCAAACATTGACGTGCTAGACCAGATACCTGCAGATTTGAGTTATGATCAACTTGATAATTTTTTTGCGGAAACTGGTCTTAGCTTGGCCCAAATGCTCAGTGAGGCACCAATTGAAAGTGCTCCAGAAATTAATCATTGGCAGAAAGAATATGCATATGGCAAGAGTCTATACAACCCTACGGCCCTCAGCAAACTTGGTACGCAAATGTACTTACTAAACCAGTGGTACATCTCAGCGTGTGGCAGAAAAGCGGATGACTATATTTGTGTTCGAATTAGAGACTATCATTACTTCCGTGGTGATGATATTATTTATGTTCAATTTAATGAGTTACACCAACTATGCCACATGGACGCTCTAGACAAATCACTAGTCGGTTGCTTCTGTCTGCGTAAGTGATTTTTTTCTTTTAATAATGTCACCAGAACATATCATGTATATGTATAACTAATTACTGAAACCCGCTATACATATGCGAGAGACATGATGAGGGACCTCGAGTTAGAAACGACAAGGAGATTGGTTTTGTTGATCCATATATCATATTCAAAGTCCCAAAGACCCCCTATGTTTTATGGAGAATTCAAACGGAGAGAAATCTACGGAGGTTCTTGGTCAACCAAAAGGACAAAAGATATATACTCTTTTTCTATAACTTTAAGTGAGTGTTGTTATCGTGTGTACATTCTATTTAACTAATTAATCAAATCAGTATGAAGATATATAAATATGTTGACTATACACAAATGCAGCTTTCATTGGATACTGATTGTGATTGATCTCTGGCAAACTCATTTGGTAATCTATGACTCGTTGAGAAAACCACAGGAAGATAGATATTATCCAAGGGTAATTTCGATCTCTAAATATTAATTTCTGCTCTTTAACTCGGCAATAGTTAATTAACAATGATCGTTTTATTGCTAGGGTTTGGACTTGGTTCGTGCAGAAACACCGTCCGGATTTGAAAGCGCCACTTTCAAATCCTATCCTACTTCAGTGGGTTCTACGGCAGCCACCGAGTAACAATTTGTGTGGCTACTATGTTTGCGAGTTTCTGACGGTCTATACCAAAAGAACTAATCTAGAGCACCTAAAAGTATGTAACATGTATATATAATAAGTCCATTTCATTTATTTGTTGTTGTTTGGTAAATCTTATGTAAATTAATACTTTTTTCTTTAATGTTTATTAAAGGAGACGTGGTTGAAGGAACAAGTGTTGGATAAGGTCCGCCTAAAAAGGAATTCGAGAAGGCAATCGCGGGATTTCTTAACGACCATGTCCTCGAAGCCCACCGCCGAGTGCTACTTCAACCCCGACGAACCAATGAAACCAAACCAAGATGAACATTTATACGATATTTGAGTGGCGGAGAACAATTGTGTTGTAAATACTTTAACCGTGATGCATGTGTGTAAATATTATATTATGGACCTATACAAATGTATAATATATATAGTGTTTTATAGTATATTTATATGTAATGCTCTAAATTATATAAATTATAGGTGCGCGTATACATAAACTAGTAGCAAACAATACGCATTCAGAAATAATAATGTAATTATAAACCCTAAATGAAAAACTAAAAGAAAAGAAAAGTAAAAAAAAAAAAATTTTTAGCCCGGTTGGTAACACCAACCGACTAAAAGTGGCAACCAGTGTGGCACAGGCGCACTTTTAGCCCTTTGGTGTTACCAACCCGGGCTAAAAGTGGACCTTTAGTCCCGGCGCTGAACCGGACTAAAGGGGGGGACATTTAGTCCCGAATCCTTAGTCCCGCCTCCCGAGCCGGGACTAAAGGCCCTTACGACCCCTGGCTAAAGCCCCGTCCTGCAAATAGTGAAGCATGATTTACCTCCTTCAATCAGAAAAAAATCATATTTTAAGATTCTCCAAACTTTTGAAACTATTCTATTTACCTCCCTCAATCAGAAATTTATATATTTATTTTGGACTCTCTCAACTTCTGAAACCATCCGAATTACCTCCTAGTGATTTCGAAAGCGGTTTTAGTTATTGTCGCATCACTATACTTTCAAGTAGGGCAAATAAGACTTTATAAAAATTATAGAATTACGTTTCCAAAAATATCCAAATATTTTTCTAGAATAAATATGTATTAAGAATACTAAAATCTTATTTAACCACAAAAATTTGTTAGAAAAATTTTGTTTTAACTCAAGAAAACATTAAATGTTATATATTTTTAAAATCAATCTCAATGTTTTTGTTCCTTTCTTAGAATCATTTGAATCTTATATGGTACCCTAAAATTTACATCTGGACCAAAAATGAAATGGAGAATGCAGAGCAAGATAAATTCTTGCATGCCACCGCATGAATCACCACGCATCCCTTTTGTACAAACTGGAAACACATTTCATTAGCAGTAACATCATGCATGACCATTCAGAAGACTGATGGAAAATTCCCAATAAAAGATGTAATCAAGTTCTAATTCCACATTAACGACATCTATTATGTGGTTTAATTTTGTAACAACACTATCTTCTCCGAGGGACAACACAATAATAACATTTATAGACTCACCAGACAATCAGCGACAACTAAGACTCCCAAACTGATGTATGCAACTTGGCAGACAACATTCGAATGGATGTGACTGCTTCCTCGTTCGTCAACACTATTATAGGTCTACACATGCAATGGGAGCACATGATCGATGATGGAGTAGAAAGGCAGTTTGGACAAGGTCTGGGTTCCTAGACTTCATGTGTGTTCCTTGAAAATTATGTTCTATTATGATGAATAGCTCACAAAAACATAGAGCATGATTTTATAAACAAATTTTCCATGAATGCTGAAGGTTAAATCATATTTTAGTATTTTTTAAATAAAAATTTATACTAGTGAAAATGATAACTAAAAAGTATTTCTATAGTTTTTTGATAAAAATCTCCATAAAATATCATGAAATTTCAATTTATCTTGTTTGGATAACTGATATGACGCTACAGCAGCCAAAATCGTTTAGTGCAATAAATTTATTTTAAAAGCTAAGAAAGTCTAAAGACCTAGTTTTCGATTAATAAGGATGTACTTAATCCGTTCTAAATTATAACACATTTAACTTTTTTATTTCAAATTAACCATTCGTTTTATTCAAAAATTTATAAAAAGTATTATTTATTTCAGTATGACTTGCTTTATTAATTAAAGTTCTTTAAAAATAATTAAATTTAACTATAGTTGTACTCATTTTTATGTAATATAATTTAGAACGAAGCGAGTACAAATAGACCTGTTCACCCGAGTTGAAACTGGCTGCGCGTCGACGTGGGCTGAGCTGAGCATCAGCCAGCTGTGCTAGGGTAGGCCTCCACGCGAAGCTCGTTTCAGGCTCGGCCCAGTACGCAATTTTGCCTGCCTCGCCTGTCTCCTCGTCGAGTGGTGGTGGACCGGTGGTGGGTGGTCGATCAGCAAAGGCCGTAATGGCAAACCACCAGGAGAAGCCCACCACGCCCCCGCCGCCCCCCGCCGCCGGAGGGCGGCGTCGCTCGCCCCGCCTGCCCGGCGGCGGCACCGCGCACGTGGGCTCCGGGTACCCGAACCCACCAGATGCCGCGATCCCCGATGCGGCGACTCTTCGGGACCAGTGGCGGTTCGCCGTGCGGCAGTACAGCCGCTGGTACTCCCACGCCTGGGGCACCGCCATCCTCGCCGGCGCCGCCTTCTTCGCGCTCGGGTGGCTTGTCAAGGGGTCAAACCCGCTCCCGTCCCGGGCCGAGCCGCAGCACGATGTCAACGGCAAATCCGTCGCTAAGGAGGACAGTTGACTGGTGAGTGGTGAACTTCACTGTTCCTGTCTGATCTGTTGGTTCTTGGATGCCGGGAACATTTTGTAGATTGTATTAAGATTTCCATTTGTCAAGAAAGAAATTTGGTTGGGTTTAGGGTCTTATAATGTTCTGTATTTCCTTAGATGCATATGATTAGTCGATGAAGGAGCTGGGATATTAATATATTTTCCTTGTCTAAGAAAAATGACTAAATTCCTGTTGGTGTACTGTTGAACTTTGGGTACAAGAAAGTTGATTGCTGCTAGTGTTTATGTTTGCTAGACTCGGATAAATTCCATAGCACGAATTGCAGTTTACCTCTATGGGAACTATGAGCTGGTATCATCAATGGAGATGCATCTTGATGGGTTGAACCATACCCGTGGGCTAATGTGCTTCTGGGGATACGAGTACTGCAGAGTGCTAGGAAGCAAATATTACATTTGGATGATAAATGGATTTGATATTGAAGTAATTGTTTACAGTAAAGTAAATTACTAAGTAACATTGGAGTATGCCTTGATCAATGTCTTATTTCTTTTGAGGTCACGATCCATTCATTGGGTGGTCAGAACTTGAGATGGTTTTTAGTCAATGAAGGTTTCAATGTTATCCATTTGGACTATTGTTGTCCAATCAATAATTTTACAATATTATTTCGATAAACATATTATTTCCTTGAAAATTCCATCGAAGAAATATTCTGATGTCTTTGAGTAGCCTGTTGATTTCAAAACAAATTCTTTTCAAGAAGACTAATTTTCAATAGATCCTACTTTTGTATCAAACTTAGCAGGTGTCAATACTATTATCTCGTAGTATCAATTATGTTTATCTTCTTCCCTGCAATGTTTTCAGGATGTCCGATTAATCGCGATTAGCCGTGACTAATCGTCCTGGACGGTTTTAGGTACTCAACCAGGGCTTTCGACTCGACCAGACCGTCCAGAAACCTGGTTGTCCGATTAGTCGTCGTCCAATCGCGATTAATCGTCCATCCAGTGTTTGAGCGTCCAGCCAGATGAAGTTAGAATGGGCTGCATCTGCTGAGGGAGTTTGGCCTAGCTAGCTTTAAGTTTTGGTGCAAGCCCATTAGGGTTTCTCTTATTGATATACCCCTCACTCCCTCAGCCTCTCACTCTTCTCACTCACTCAGAACACACGCACTCACCACTAGCAGCCGCTGGTGCCTCCATTGCTGCAGTTCTGCAGCTCCTCTCCTCTCCTGTCTCCTCCCTTCCGGTTCCCAGCTGTTCCTCCCTACCTTCCAGCTACCCTCCCTCTCTTCCTTGCGCCTGCTACTACAGGCGCGCAGGCCAGCAGATCCAACAGGTGCACAGGTCCAGCTGCCCTCCCTCAGTTTGGCAGCAGCAGCCAGCAAGACAAGAAAGGGCTCTGCAGAAGCCATGTAAGTGGCCAGCTGACCTATCTATCTAGAGCAGTAGAGGCTAGAACATGTAGTATACTATATTGATATATATATGGTATATATCAGTACCCATATGTAGGGGACAAGCGGGATGACCAGGGGACTCGTCCAGGGTCGATTAATTGTCCTGGACGTCCTGGACGGTCCTCAGGCGTCCAGGCTCGACCAGCCGTCCTGAAAACATTGCTTCCCTGTTTGTTTCTGGATTTCAGCTTGAATGAAAGGAAGGGAGTAATTAAACCACACACATTTCACCATCTGGTATTCTATGTATTCAATGTAGCAAGTTGGTGGTTTTTATTAGGCTTTCTAGCGTTGTACTTGTAAATGCTGCCTGCATGCTTTCTAGCCTTGTACTTCATTTATTGCTAATTAATTTATTCAGCTATTTTATTGCTGCATATATTGCTTGATATTGTTGTGGTCTTTTGGTTCTTAATCTTATAATCTTTAAACATTAACACCACCGCTACAGCTTGGCTACATGTTGGAGTCAATGTTTGACTTAGAGAATGACTTGATTAATGTGTGATTGATTTTGATAATTCTTTTATTGGATAATTACTTGTGCTTTTTTTTTGTTCATGGAAGGTTTCAGTTGTATTCCTTTTTTTTTCTCGGAAAAACATGAGAGCTTCTTTCTTTGTATTAAGTAGAAAGGGGGGTTATTAATATCCTCAGAAGTGTTTGAAATGTGGTTGTTGTTTGTATTACCATTCCAGGTGCCTGTTAAGGACCAGAGTATTAAATTGATAAATTCTATTTTGTTTGATCATGATGGAGATTGTGCTAAGCGGTATCTAGGAATAAGTATCCATGAATATCATTGACTGGCAAATATAGATACTTTAGCTGCCATAAAAATTCCAAAATTCTTGAGGTACCTCTCTGTCTCTCTTTATCTGCCCCTCTCCGCATTTGTTTCTTTAGGAGTTTGTTTATTTGACTGTTGTCATGAGTCACTTTTCAATAGTATCAGACATATAGTTGTGAAGTTTGAAGTAATCTTCATTGGTATCTATGGGGTTTTCCTCCCAGTGTTTAGGGTTAGCAATGATCATCCACATAACACAATCATCTTCTAAAGCTTACAATGGCAATCCACATAACACAAACTAGATGAGTTATGTTCGCTGATCTGCCAGGCTGCCACTTCGAAGATTCAAATGAAAAATTATTTTCATGATTGAGTAAATCTAACATACATACCTTTTCAATACTGTCACAAAGATACAAGATAGAGTTAAGCCCATTTCATAAATCCACCACTACTTGAAGTTTCTTTTCACAAATTGCCCCTTTTTATCTCTCTTCTGTTTCTGGTGAGCTCGTCCCACTATTTCTGGTGCCCTTCCCCTTCTCCCTGCGTGCAGCATAGTTGGCATAGGGCCAACTTGCATGGCAAACATCATAGGCTGACATGGATGCATTTTGTGGGAAGTGCTTCAAATGATCTGTTGCTGACATGTGGGCCCATCTGGTGAGGAAGAGGAATGCATGTGGTCATGGAAATTATTGTCTAAATTTGTAAGAAAACCTCAATAGTGTCGGGTTTGTCAAATGGGCTCAAAAGTAGTTTGTGAAAATTAGACCAAAATTATGGTTGGTTTCCAAAATTTACCCGTTTTATGTACTTGTTTTGGTTTTCTGAGTTATTATTTGATATAAATGTACCTTGCATTTGCAGGTAGCCCTTTCCTTCTGCTCATGTGAAGTTCATACGGACTGTCATCGGTGAACAGGCTGAGACTGTGTGGCATGGAGCTGTGAACCATACCCTTATTTAGGGGCAATGACTTGCTTTCTTTTTCTCTTAGATGCAACTGGTGACTTCTTTATGTTTCTGGCCTGTTGTATATTTGCAAAATAAGGGTACCTTGTTACAGGGGAGGCTCTCTTGAAGGTCTTGTAAATATATACAAATGAAATGATGCCGAATTCATCGTAAAAGAGTTATGTATTATTATTTCAGTGTACGTTGGTTTATGGACTTTTGGTTATCTGCATTATTCTATATCCAAGCAATGCAGTTGCCTATAGGAAAAAGTTTAAACCCCTGGAATAGTTTGGCTCCTGACCAACAAAACCGTGTATCTAGCACTTTAAACTATGCCAAATTGTCTAAAAGACCCCCTGGGCGGTTTTGGGTGCCGGTTTTGGCCGACGTGGCGGCCCACGTGGCTGCCGCGGCCACCGTGGCGCTCAGGCCCACCTGTCAGGTGACGGCTGATCAAATACGCCTTCCTCCCCTCCTCTTTTCGTCTCCTGAAAGCTTTGCCCCCTCACTTCGCTCACGCGTCCTTCGTTTCCTCGAACCTCTTCTCCCTCTCTGGCAACATGGGTGGCGCGGCGATAATCAGGAGCAAAATATGGTGACTCGACTGCTGCTCGTCATCCAGATCCGCATTTCGTTCCCGTATAACTGATTTGAAGTCTGCATTTTCGCCTTGTGAGATTGCAAAGTAGTCGTTTGGGGGTTGGAGTTGTGGTTTCGGGTGAGGATGTTGATTAGGGTTAACTGTCGTCATGAGGGTCATTTCTGAGCAGTGATATACCATGGTGGCGGAATCTTTGATTTTGGTTACGAACTGCTTACAGTGGATCGTTAGTTAGGGTTAGTAAAAATTGGTTCTTTGCGTTCTTGTTTGTGATGTTCTTTGGACTTGTGTTTAGGTTGCAGGATGGATAATCTTGATAGAATATGCATAAGGTTTCACTTTGGTGGTTCATTTACCACCATGGGGGCTAGCCAGTTGTATGTTGGAGGAGACATTGTTGAATCTTGGATAGAGTTGGACAAGCTTTTGTTTTTCGAGATCAAGGGGCACCTAGCTAATCACTATAATCCAAAAGTGTGTTGAAGTTGTACTGGTTGAAACCTAGGATGACAGAAAGTAATGGCCTAGTGTTGTTGTTAGATGGTAAGTCTTGTGAGGTCATGGTTTCTTATCATACTGATGGTGGTTGTGTCGACATATATGTTGAGGAGGTGTCTATGGAGATAAGTCCAGATGATCAGGATATTTGGCATGGTGATGATGAGGGAGGAAATGAGACACCTGATGATGATGTGGTTGCTAAGGAGTTCCAAAGCCCAAAGTACCAGGACAAAGACTACAAATCTTATATGGCTTTCTACCAGTCACTAGCAAAGTCACAGAGAAAAGGAAAAGGTTTAGCGTAGGAAGCAGTTATACATGAAGGTGAAGATGAAGAATTAGAGGATAACTCAGACGATGAGTCATCTGATGAAGACTACAAGCAACCACCAGATGAGGACAGCTCTGCAGATGATGAAGAAGCAATTGAACTGAGGCATTATGCTAGGCAGATTAAGAGAAATTTGAGAGCAAAGAAGGCAGATATACAAGGCAAAGGACATAGAAACATTGGAACAGAATAATTATTTGATGAAGTTTCTAATTTGGATGATCCCGTAGTCCTTGTCTTGATTCAAGTGAGGAATACTCTTATGAGGAGAATAGTAATGGTGAAACCGAAAGGTGGAAGCGCAAAGGGCGGATCCGTAAAAAATATCTAGGGGGGTTGGGCCAAAGGAGCAAAACCAATTTAGCTCAATTATACCCCCATAATAATAGAAAGCTAAGATACAAAACTAATAATTCTGAACCAATTCTATTTCTTAATGGGCCGGCAACTAGCTTCTTCACTCTCTATTATGGGTCTGAAAAGCAAATACACATCTTGGCCCAGAAACAGCCCAACTCGTAACTCATCCTGTCTTCAACCTCCCATTGCAGCACTCGGACCTCCTTCCTTGTTGTCAATGGCAAAAAAAAAAATTCATGGAGGGGCTAAAGAGGGGCTCAATGGCGTGGCCAAGGGTAGGGGGGGCTTGAGCCCCGGTAGCCCCCCTGGCAGATCCGCCCCTGGGTGGAAGAGCTTAGAGAATAGGTTTGATAGCAAAGCAGATGTCCCTATTTTCTCTCTTGGCATGGTATTCAGGAGTAGCATGCAGTTCAAAAAGGCTTTAGTTAAGTATGGGTTGAAGACACACAAGTCTCTGAAATTTGTGAAAAATGAGAAGAACAAGGTTAGGGCTATTTGTGACTAGAAGGGATGTGAGTGGTTAATCTATGGGTCAATCACTACAAGGTCTAACTGGTTCAAGGTGGTGATATTCAATTATGTGCATACTTGCCCACCTAGGACGGACAACAAACTGGTTAAGTCTGCATTAATTGCTAAGCACTATTATCAGCAGATCAGAGCTAATCCCACTTGGAAGCCTGCTCTGATCAAGGCAGCAGTGCAAAAGGATTTGTTTGCAGATGTGTCTATTTCCAAGTGTAAGAGAGCTAAGTCCTTAGTAATTCAGAAAGCTCTTGATGCTATGAGTGGGGAGTACAGCAGAGTGTATGATTATTAGTTGGAGCTTCTAAGGTCCAATCCTGGGAGCACTGTGGTTGTTTGTCTTGACCCTGAAATTGAGGACCAGCAAGTGTTTGAAAGATTCTATGTGTGCTTTGATGGGTTAAGGAGAGGGTTCCTGTCTGGATGCGGACCTGGACGATGAGCAGTAGTCAAATCACCGTGTCTTGCTCCCGATCATCGCCACGCCACCCGTGTCACCGGAGAGGGAGAAGAGGTTCGGGGAAGACGAAGGACGCGCGGGTGGAGTGAGGGGGCAGAGCTTTTGGGAGACGGAAAGAGGACGGGGGGAAGGCGTATTTGATCGGCCGCCGCCTGATAGGTGGGCCTAGCACCATGGTGGCTGCGGCAGCCACGCGGGCTGCCATGTCGGCCAAAACCGCCGCCCAAAATTGCCCAGGGGCCTTTTAGACAGTTTGGCATAGTTTAAAATGCTAGATACATAGTTTTGTAGGTCAGAAGCCAAACTATTCCAGGCTCAATACTTCAGGGGGTCATTTAAACTTTTTCCGTTGCCTATATTTTGTTTCGCACAGAAGCTATTACATTGCGTAGACTTGCATGGTGCTTAAAGCATGTAAACGCAATATTAGCTAGTATATTACTTCTTTCGTTCTAAATTATAAGTCGTTTTGATTTTTTTGGTACATCTATTTTGCTATGTATCTAGATCTAGATATAATAATGTGTTTAGACACATAGCAAAATAGATAAATTAAAAAAGTCAAAGCGACTTATAATTTAGAACGTAAGGAGTATATTTAATTGTATGAAGTAAAGGTAGATTTGGTCAAGCTAGTACTCACTTTTTCAAATTATGGTTCGTTTGACTTTTTTGACCTAAAGTTTGACCGCTCGTTTTATTCAAAAAATTTATGCAAACATAGTAAAATTTAAGCCATTCTTGAAGACCTTTCATTAGTAAAGCAAGCTATAACAAAATTTGTGATATTTGATATAATTTTTTGAATAAGACGAGTGGTCAAACTTAAGGTCAAAAAATCAAACGAACTATAATTTGGAACGAAGTAGTATAAACGTAGATTTGCACAAGCTAATAGAGCACGTAAAAATAAAATATTCTCATGTTCCTATCTTCAACTAGAAACATGAGATCTCTAGAACATGCAGATGACTACTACAAATAATAACCAAATAGTCATACTAAACGCAGTTTGTCTATGTACTAGAATCAAACAAAAAATTCCATATATTTATACTGGTTTGGATTGTGCTGCATAAGGTATAAGGATAATGCAAACAACTAGCCATGCCTATAAAGAGGATCACGTTGATATATACATGCCTATAAATTATATTCAT
The DNA here is from genome assembly GCA_015844335.1 of Chrysopogon serrulatus. Taxonomy (NCBI): domain Eukaryota; kingdom Viridiplantae; phylum Streptophyta; class Magnoliopsida; order Poales; family Poaceae; genus Chrysopogon; species Chrysopogon serrulatus. The sequence goes on along the minus strand of JADLZL010006716.1, from coordinate 79,349 downwards.
CTCGTATAGAATTCGATGAGAAACATTGGATTAGACTTTACTTTCCAGTGAAACGTTGCTAGACTTTGCTGCGAATATTTGTAATACATTTTGCACTAGCTACGGATGCACCGTTCATACATAATATACCGCCACTCTCTACATATTATACTGCCTTTTAGAAGCAATTCGAGTTTGAGACTCCCACTCCCTAGACCACTCTGATACATACAGTATTAATATTAAGAAGTAACTGGACCACTCGAGCTGCTATCACAAGTTACCTCTTTTACAGCACACCCTTAACACCTAATAATAATCCCTCTGCTAGGTAGATTGCTTCAGGACAACCATCATATCACCGCGAAGAGACGTTCGAAGCTACATGAGTTTTTGGACACCACAAGTTTTTCAATAGAGAAGCCATGCTACTGCCCAGAAACTTACAAATGTATGACAATGAGACTTGAGACAATACTGTTGTTGAAGTCAGATGCCATGCCTAGGGCACCACCTAACAACGATTCAGTACTTTGCCAGCATCTTCATGATTACATCATTCCACGCATCGATAGGCCCAGGCAAGCACCAGTGGAGGCAGTCATTCTGGACTTTGGCTGTCATGCCCTTCTCATAAGGATGGTATGCTCTATAAGGACCCGGATGCCCATCAGGCCTTAGGAGAGAGAGCTCAAATGTATCAAGCAGTTTCAGACGGTCACCATCGATAAGCCCGTTGCTCGCCACCGCGTTGTCAAACTCCTCTCTCTCAATCCTCCACATATTATTGTCCGATTCTCTGTCACCGGCCTCCCCGGGCTTGAATGGGGCCGCCCTGTTGCAAGTCCCACCACTGAACCACTCACCGTTCTCAAAATGCGAAGGAGCCCATGTTCTGTAGAAGACTACTGGCTTGTGAGGCGAAGATGTGATGAACTGGAAGGCCACCTTGAGTGTTTTGCGGAAGTAGTACTCTGGAGGCCTCTCTGTCAGGGTTTTGTTCTGGCAGGAGTGGCAGCCAATTGCAGCTCCATTCTCCCAGTACACTGCAGTTTTGAAGAACCATTGGCCTGTGGATATCACTACGTAATCAAAGCTCTCCCATTGACTAGTCCAATCTGTCTCGAGAACGTCAAGGTGCAGCTGGGGATCAGCAGTAGAAAATCCATCATCGTCCTCAAATATTTTAGCTTTGACCAGGAATGGTGCCCAGATAAGAGAGACCGTGAAATTGTGTGAAGGGAAGCGCCATCTTCTGGATTTGAATTTATCATCATGGTAGACTTCAGTAGCATCTTCGACCTGCAACAGCGACAGTATAGTATTTTGGTCCCATGCCAGTTAGAGATGAAACTCAAAAACAGCCAGAGGAAAGCATAAAAATTGTGCTAACAGTACTTATAATAGTAACAATAATAGGATATCGCATATCTGCCAAAGCTTTTGCCTTTCAAAAGTCATACTATGAGGAATTCATGCAAGCAATATTATCTACAAAAAGCACTAGACAATATATTTACAATAAGGTGTTGAGAAAAGCATGTCCTGAGCTCATCAAGCCATCTTCAACAAGAACTATCGCCGCACGGCAACATGGGCGCGGCTGCCTACCTACCCCTGGCCAGCCGCCCGGTGAGCGGTGACCCAGCCAGGCAGCCACCAGCCCAACGGGCACCGGCTAACATGGTCCAAGGCCGTCCCAACCCCCGGCGCCCCCACTCTGGCAGGTGGCAGCAGCACTGTGGCAAGTGCAATCCATCAGAACTTGAGATCCTACTTGGCTACTCCCTAGCATGGATTTCCATTATTCATTGAATCTTACTTTGCAACTGCAACATTTCATATCCTAGGGTAAGAAGTTAGAATGGAAAGATATTATGGTAAGAAAGATGCATCAAAGAGTAATGACGGAACTAAAGAGAGCCAGGTTGAGTAAAAAATTATCAAGACTGATTGGATGAACTGTAGCATGATATGCTATATTAAGCGGGATTTGTTTATGCTATATTAAGCGGGATTTGTTTGCATCAATATCATTGTTTTTCTTCTTTGAAAATATGTTATATTTAATAGTCTACGGGTAGCTAGATTTCTAGCCTTATATAGGTATCAAAGGATGTTTCTGAGGGCATCCGTAGTGGTGTCAGACCAAAGACACAGTTCTGACACAGTTGGATCATGTGAAGTAAAATTCGCAAGCTCTAGTGTTGCATCCGCTCATCACTTCAGGAAAACAACAAACAACTCTGAACTGACTGCTCATGATGGATCTCAACACCCTGTGCACTGCCTAATGTGAATTGTGTACAGTATTTTAATAGCCAGGACTGCACACAGTTTGACTATTCTGCAGAGTCCAATTTTGGAAGCAGTCCACACCTCTAGTGTGCTCTGTTTGCTTAATCGAACTTTGTTTTCCCTCAGTTCGATTTGTAGAGTACACTAGAGCTGCTCTGAAGTGCAAAAGTTAGGAATGTAAACACGAGTTATGTCTAATCAAAAGGTGGTAGGTGCACATTTTCCAGGCTCCCACTGAAGTTGTGAGAAATGAAAAGACAGAGATTGAACACCTTCAAGGATCTTAGTATGGTGAAAGAACTACTCTTTTCATCTTATGTACAGAAAGAGAATCGTCCTTAGGCTGCTGTGTCTTTGCCTTCTTCCTTTTTTTATCACTAGTCCTATGCATTGTACTAAAAACAAAGAATAAAAAAAACATCATGGAAGCCTGGGCTGTTCTTCATGTCTATTCATAGTTAATATAAGGAATTCCTTTTCTCATGCATATTTTAGAGAAAGAAAAATATATAACTGGGGAAAGTGATGTAATAAAAGCACACTGCATATTACCAGAGAAAAATGAACCAGACATATATATCAGCACGTTCAATGTTAATATACGTGAAAAAAATTACGAAATACCTTAGAAAGAAGACAAAGCAATGACTGGACATGATTGCGAATGATGGAATCACCAATAAGTGCCCAATGCTTGCCCTTCATGCCATTCAGAAACTTCTTGCCATCAAATGGTGGTACCTCACAACCATATGGCTTCCATCTCCAATTGAGATAATCTGTGTCAGGCCTTCCATTTGTCATACAGTTCTGAGGAGACTCAATGAAGCGGCAGCTTGCATTAGTATAAGCTGGCCCTGATGAATTGGGAACCCACTCTCCATGGAAAAGATCACAACTTCCTGCGTGTACAAAAGAAAATATGTAGCCAACTACTGAGGAAAGAACTAAAGACAAATTTTTTGGCCTAACCCATGATTTTTTTCTTTCTCAAATAACACATGAAAATGAAACTGGACCACAAAATTTAGGCCCTGTTTGGATGCAAAGCATTTTTAAAGTATTAGAGAAATACTATGGTTTTACAAAATACTTTGGTTTTTAAAAGTTACTAGGTGTTTGGATGCAACAAATCTTGTAGTATCTAAAACCATGGTTTTGTCAAAACTGTAGTCTTTTTGGAGTTTTAAAAACTCCACTCATGACCTCTTTTTTCTAAACCACGGTTTTATGTCTCTTTGGCTTATAAAACTGTAGTTTCGTGATACCGTAGTTTCTGAAAACTACATTATCCAAACAGGCCGTTAGTTCCTTGAGAAACAAGAAGATTTAAAATACTTTACAAGTTATTGTAGTTTTTTTTGTTTGAACATGCCTCTAACTGAGATGGTTAGATGGTTCTAGTCGCACTCTGCAGGTCTTGGGTTCAACTCTCTGTGGGAGCAAATTTTAGGCTAGGGTTAAATATACTAGGGTCTGAGAGAGCATGGGCTGGTGATAATATGTGAAGCCAAGATACTGGATAGATTATCCAAATCTAGGCTAGGGTTCCCTCTGAGTTTGTTCTCAAAACAGGAAGAAAAAAACCCCATACCATTAACTTCATTCAAGCTTTGGATGCAAGGGGTTGCTTAAGGAATTTGAGCACAGGAATATTACGGATTTTGTTCAAATTCTAACTAAATCCTAGGGATTTAGGTCTAAGCAAGACCGTTAGTGTTTAACACTTAACTAAGTTTGATAATATTTTCCAACCTTAACAGATTTCTCCAATGCAATGATTTACTGCCTGAAATGCCAATGATTTACTGCCTGAAATGCCAACTAGTCCTTCTCAAGTAAAACATAGACTAATAAATGATTGCATCTCAGCATCTCGGGGCATACCATCTGGTTTTGGGGAATCTTCCTTCTTTTCTAAAACTGTTGGAGGTTCTGAAGAGGACAAAGTAGAACCGCACCATCCGTTTCTGTTAAGCACAAGCAAAAACATAGACTAACAAATGATTGCATCTCAGCATCTCAGGGGCATACCATCTGGTTTTGGGGAATCTTCCTTCTTGTCCAAAGCTGTTGGAGGTTCTGAAGAGGTCAAAGTAGAAACCGCACCATCCGTTTCTATTAAGCACAAGCAATATATTAGAATAAGACAAGGTGGAGTAGTAATTTTGTTAATATGTCTATTCGAAATAAAAAAAAAGAGAAGAATCAAATGGTACGTCATCTGAAGACAAGAAACGGTAATTAGTCTAATCCCATTTGAAGATCCACATAAGGGCTTGTTTGGCTGCACTCCAATCCACCTCAATAGGCTCATGTGGATTGGAGTGCAGCCAAACAAGGGCTAATCAGATCCTTATATGGACCCCAAAGCAAAAGGCTCCCACCTTTCCATACAGGATGGAGAAAAAGCTTGCCCATATCACTAAACTAATGGAAGTGATCAAACGAATACCTCTGATCCTCCCTCTGCAGTCTGCTGACCAAGTGATCAAATACACGCAAATAAGAAATGCCGCAGAAAGAAGAACATTCATCTAGAGTCAAACAGAACAAATATATAATAAATTGAACACAAGTACATTCCCCCCTGAGGATTAAAGAATTCAAGATATACCGTCGGCAGAGCATGTTAATAAATTCATACTGAGCATTAGCAGTTCTTTGGAGCAATTCTCGAGAATCCGGATCTTTTAATAATTTGGGATGCACATTTAATATCGCTTTTGGTGTTTAACCAAGAACTCATCGTATAGAGTTCCAAAAAAAATCATCATATAAGCATTTCCATTCCATCGTAGTTTCCTCATTTGAGATATTTGCTGCTGCTCTTCTCCGGCTACAATCATCAATACTCCAGATTCTGGTAACCGAAATGATCATCTTTCCATGTTGCAAATCCCAACCAAAACCCATGGCAAGGCGTGTGTCCGTGAGAAAGCACGGCTAAATCCTTTCTCTTGTTTCAAGAAACGACCAAAAAAAAAAAAAAGGAAAATTATCAAAAAAAAAAAAACATTTCAAGAACCGCTCACCGACGGAAGGTATCCCGCCGCCGCCGGTTCTTTCTCTCCCCGGCGCAGCGAAAAGATGATCGGCCCCTCTGGCGCAGCAGTAGGCGGCAGGATGTAGACCGCGGGGACGACCAGTAGCCGCAGCGCAAGGCCCGCGAGGATCACGAACAGTACCAGCCTCAGCGCCGACCCGGCGCCCACCACCGCCTTCCTCTGCTGCGCAGGCGTCGGCGGCCACTCCATCCCCATATCCCTCTCGACACGCCCCGCCCCAAATGATCTCGAAGCCGAGCAACAGCGCCAGCAGGGACTGGCACTGCAGGTCTGGAGCGGCGTGTGCCGTGTCGGTGCCTCCGCGCTCGGCTCTCGGCGGTGAGGGTGGAAGTGGTTGGCAGGTTTGGACTATAAACTGTATGGAGTTATGTGAGGTCCTGCCTGGTCTGTGACAGCTACAGTCAAGGCGAACGGAAGCGCGGTGATAGAGTGGCTGCTTGTGCATTCGGCGCGCTTTCACCGGACGCGTCACGCGTGCTGCTTGTGAAAGCGTACATGGTTTTTTTCTTTCTGGTTTTCCGCGTATGAGAGCAAGCTGGAAGTGGGGAAAAAAACATCAGCATAATATTGTAGTTGTGAAATTTCACATCACTCTTGTGACTGTGAAATCTGAAGATATGATGTGCCGGCGATTACACGGGAGAAGGACCATGGACCAGATATTCACACTACGTGCAACAATGATCACATATACTCAATTGTAGGTTATACTCAGTGTATGGATATATGTATTGTGTCGTTGTGTAACGTGTCGTTGATTAGTGGTGTAACATAAATTTTTGATTGTCATTGTGACGAGATTTAAACCAACTGCTTTCAAGACACAGAAGATAATATGCAAGTGCGCTTGAATAGTAGGTTGCGACAAGAGCTAAATAATAAATTAATAACAATTGTCCTTCCTTTCTCTTGACGCGATTATCTAGGTCTATATAGAAAAGTAGTAACCCGCATAAAGTAAGTAACGTGTGACACATAAATGTTGTAGAATAAAAGAACATGGATACGCTGCTACCCGTTGCAAAAAAGGGTAACACTTGACCCTATTTCTCCGCAACGCATCTCCTCCTCCCACCTTCTCCGTCAACGAAGCCCCTCCTCTCCTACCCCCGCCTCCTCCTCCACCGCCCCAGGCATAGCAGCCTTGCGCGCCAGCTAGGCCGCCCATCGTCTAACCCTGCCTCTCCTCATCCTGGCCGCTGCTGCCGGCCACTGTGTTGCCGTGAATCGCAGAAGCTCCAAATAACCCTAATGTGCTCGTGGCGGCTACCTTCTTCCCTTCTCCCTCCTTGCCACGGTGAACTCTAACCATGAACCACCCTCCGGCCAAGGCTCCCCCAAACCTCCTTAGCCTGCCCGCCTCCATCGTCACTAGGGCCACAAAGTCGTCCGACCACCATCCCTACCACCAAGCTTGCCAACCTCCTAGGGCTCCTTCTTTCTAATCCCGTCGGAGTGGGGGAGAAGAAGGACATGGTCGACGAAATCCTCGTCTCTGAAGCCAATTTTCTCCATGTTGGAACCCTAGGCGTCATCTTCTTCCTCCCTAATGCTGGCATAGCCTCCTTCCTCTTCATCTACATGGGCCGCGTGGGAGTGGGCACGAGCGACGCGTGGTCGCGTGACCTATCGCTTATTTAATTTTCCAGAAGAAAGATGTGCGAAAGGCCGATGTTCTGCACACGATAGGACACTACGGTTTAATCTTGATCGAGCAATGATCAAGGAGAGTGCCAGAGTGGGAGACGCAGACGCAGCTGCGGCCGTCCCCGCCGCCGACTCAACGATGACGCCAGACTTCGCGCTCGGCACTCGCGGTGAATCGGCGGCTTGCGGCGGCGGCATCTGCGGCAGATGGGGAGACGAAAGGACAAACAACGGTTCCGTGAACTGAAACGTCGAATCTCGTAGACGATTTCAGCTAAGCAGGCCGTGTAGTCCGCATGTGCCAACAAAAAGGCTGAAGGGCCCATAGGACCACCGAGCACATAAAGTAGCAGCCCATTAGGCCAGCCAAGAGCGGTTCTAGTTGCGTTTACATTCGTTTTCCTCCGGCCGGCATCCAAATAAATTTCACTTTCTTGAATGTGCTCATGGTACAGACTGATTTGAGGGTAAAATTTGCTGGGAATTTTTAAGTATGGTGAGCGCCATACCTTGCCATATGAGAGCTCCGCCCCTGGTTTAATGGAGACTCATGCATAAAAGAAATCACATTACAACATAAATAATATTCCAAATTAGATTGATAGGTGGAGAGATGGTTTAGTAGATACCACCAACAAAATATAGAAATTGGATTAAGAGATTGGTAAAGGAAGTCCGTGTTCTCCTCAAGCCTTGATTTTGACTACATATAAAAGGTTATATTTTCGAGTGTTTTTTTTATTATGAGGGGTCGGGGCGTGTATTGCTCTTGGAGAGGTGATCTAGAAACTAGCATCACCTCATGGACAGGAGGAATTTGGCTTATCGGTGTGTTCGGCTGGTCACATAAGCCGGCTTATAAGACAAATCAGTAGATTTGGTATGAGAAAAAAGACTGTTAGAATGGTTGATAAGCCTGCTTTATAAGACAAGCGAGCAGAGCGAATAAAATAACTAGTAAGACCTAAAGTCAGCCATTAGTCAAAAAATTAGAGATATATCGGGAGGTTTTGAAAATCAGCAGGGGGTCAACGCTTCCGTTATATACAAAATCGCCAAAGAATACAGTTTAAGCACTCTTGATCGAGAATATTAATTAGAAAATATAATCTTATCTTACTATTATTAATTAGAGATCTCAACGGAGTCTCTACATTAATTTTCATCGGACCCTCTAGAGAAAAGATAAATTCTGCAAATTCCCACATTAATCGAAAATATCCAACGATCAAATTGGAACTCTAACCATCCACAACTATTAGCGGCTTGTTCAAATGGGCTGAAATTCAGTCCTGGGCTGGGATGGGGATGAAACCGTCTGAAATCGGCCTCCCAATTATCCCAAATTTAACGGCCGATTCCATATACGCCGCCTGGCGCCCCCCCCCTTCATTTGTTCCGCGTCGGCTAGGGTTTTTCTCTCTTCGGCCGCTCCTCTCTCGCGCCGCCCTCGGCCGCCGTCGCACCATCCGGCCGTCACACCGCCGCCGTGCGTGACCACCCCGGCCCCTGTGTTCATCTCTAGCCCGCGGCTCTGCATCGGCTCCGTTCTTCACTCTATCGAAGTCATGGCGGCCTGATCCGTTCTTCTCTGCAGCACCCGCCTCCACCAGTAGGTCTTCCGCCAAACAAGGTAATCCGTCCCACCATTTCCATTTTCATTCCGGATCTACAATGCTCCGAGCTCATGTTCACGACCTATCGCACGGATCTGCAAATTCACCGTTTAGGAGCGCTCGGACGAAGCCCGCGTTTTATCCTCCTGTCCCACCGCCAGAGACGCCTGACCGCCAACGTCCCTCTTCGCCGACTCGAAAGCCATGGCGCCCTGAGCCCGATCTGCTTCGGCGAGAGCCGGATCTGCCGCTGGCCCTTCAGTATCTGGCAGGATTCGACGACAACCCTTCCACCCCGCCTTCTGCCTCCATGTTCGTTCCGTTGCACTACATCCACCTCGCCCTAAAGGTACCCCTCCGCTCCCCCAAAACCTTGTCCGTCCCGTACCGCCATCGGTTCCTATTGTTAGATCCATGACTCTTGATCTTCTTGGTGCAGAGTTGTCTGGCCCCGCCTTCCTCCTCATGTAACCGCACTTTCATACAAGGTCACCGCTTACATTTCAATCCATATTTATATTCTCCTGTTTTATTCATTCACTTCAATGATTGGTTTAGGCACTGAATGCTTTCTATTACTGCACTCAGTCTCAATACACCACCAAATTATGTGCTTGTCATGCTCTCATATGTACTCCATTGCTTGCGTCCTCCTATGTCTATTACTAAGTAGGTGATTATCACATTCTTTCCTTATGCAGTTATATATGAAGTATGGTATTCTCCGGCCGTTTGCCCATCCTGGTAGAATCTTCGTCGTCGTCATGGTCGCCTGTTGACCGACCTCAATACAATCTGCGACACAAACGCCTGCGGCGTGGCACCAAGGCAAGTCCCTTCATTTTGCCCACCTAGTTACTACGCGTTTCCAGTTAGAGCCCCATGAAGGTTTCATTTCTACCAAGTTGTAGTGCATTCCCGTAACACCTCATACTACAATACTACAGATGTCTAAACCTCGTGCTACCTGGCCGACTAAGTACACCGCCATTCTGCTGGATCTAATTATTCAGCAAAAAAAACGAACACCATTGGGAGAACAAAACCCTGACCAACCTTGGTTGGTACCATGTCCATCGTGCGTACAACCGGATCACGAATCATAACTACAGCAGAAAACAACTTCAGAACAAGTGGGGGGAGTTGAAAAGGCAATACTTTAGGTGGAGGGACGGGAGATTTAAAAGGACTGGTTTAGGTCACGATCCAGACACTAGAGAGACCACGGGTCTAGATGTTGAGGGTGATGGCACAGAGGTACTAACTTCGCACTCACGCCTCCCATTAATAGCAAGTAGGACAGGCCCCACAATAATTTACTAACATCGTTCACACACGTGCAGGACCCCTACGACAATGACTTGGGTGAGTACAAATGTCCCCAATGCGTGGACAAGCTTGAAATACTGCTGAGTGCAGAGCCCCGTGATAGGGGTAACTTGATATCATGCGGTGGACATGATCCTACCCAAACCCCTCCAACTCAAACCCTAATTCCTCCACGTCCCCCTACATCCCCTGCAGCGTTTGTGCTTTCACCCACAGGCTTCGGTACACCTCCTCCTATACACCCATCCCAAGGCATAGTGCAGGGTTCACCGGCAGGTGCGTATGCGTCACAGCTGCCAATGCACGGGTCACAACATGCTATGTACCCATCAAACTATGCAGGAATACATGGATCCCCTGCTGCCCTGTACCCCTCACAGCTTGCACAGTTTCCACCATACGGCTCCCCTCCGCACATGAATCCAGCACCAGGAGTTTGGAGCCCTGCTACATCACGCAGCCCCAGCCCTATATCACCTCAGGGCACGCCTAACCGCCAACCCCGGGGTAGGAGGCTCAACGTAGATACTTCTATGAACAGCCTAGGGTGGAAGGGTAAGGCCGCCAAGTCTGTAGAGGAGTCCGTGCGGAACTGCTGCAACCAGATAGCGACGTCATAAGAGAGCATAAGAGGAGCGTTTCCAAATCTAGTCAGAGCAACGACATAGACGTCATTGCAAAGATTCTAATTGAAGATGGAAAGAGCGAGTCGGATCCAGACTACGCTCATACAATAGCCCTTTGCACGCATAAGGAGCATCGTAAGACTTTTTTTACGCTCAAAACTAAAGAGGGTCGCGAAGCCTGGGTGAGAGCTGCATGGGAGTTGAACTGTTCTTCGAAGTCCAAGTAAATTGGTGTGGCCAGTTTGTAATTGTATCTGTGTAACGGGAGCTTATGAGCAAGGAGTTTGTAATAAAGATGGTCCAACGTCGGATTGTTGTAATATTGGATTTCAAAGTTGCTTACTGGAACTCTAAGTTTTGTAATAAATGCATTTGGAACCATATCTGTGCATGTAAATTTTGTGAGTTTAGTTGTAATGTCATTATGTAGTATGTCTTAAATGTTAATCTACCGGCCGTCGTACGCTAATTTCCCATGCAGTGTGTAGCATAATAAGGTCGGACGAAGGTAAATGAAATTGCATGTGAAAGGTACTGTCGGTGTTGAGAATGAACACCAACGAGTAATCGAAAAGAGAGCGCACTTATCTTCCGGATGGTTTTCCAAGTGGACATAACGATGTATACTGGTTCGGGCAAGTCGCCCTACGTCCAGTGTGAGCGGAGTCGTGTTACTCAGGAGCTTATATGGGGCAGTACAAGAGGGGTCGAGAGAGGGAGAGTCTCCCAAGTCTCTGTGTGAATTTTGGTTCGAGATGAGTTTGTTTCGTATATGGAGCAAGAATGGGGCGATAGTCGCACACGTGCTAAGTTGCCCAAGTCCTCCCTTTTATAGTTCAAAGGGGGGCTCACAAGGGAGGGCAAGCCCGCGTATAGACCAAGGAAGCTTGAAGAATAAGGACATAAAGATTCGGACAGTGTCGAGGGCACTTGTAGTCGACGCGTCACCTTTCTTCCCCGGGGTTCTCTCCTTGGCGCCGTAGTCTTTTTAGGTGTACGTAGCTATTCCCCGAAGGCCCGGGGTGATGTTGTTGACGACGACGGACGCCGTGGGTCAAAGCTCTGGGTGTAGGGGCGTAGACTGCAACGAGACCGGTCGTGCAGGGTTGATTCTTGATGCACCCGGTCCCTTCTGCCGAAAGTGGCTAGAACGGCCGCCGCTAAGGTACGTCGGCCACGGTGTTGGTATGGGCAGTGCTTCCTTCCCCGTGCTCCCTGTTCCGTCAAGGTGACCGTTCACGGGGAGGTACGAAGCTCGGCGTTCCCGGCGGCGATGTGTACACGGGGCTGCCGCCCGTACCAGCATGGTACAGGGGAGCCAGCGTCGTATATGTCAGGGTAGAAGCGTGGGGGCAATGCAAGACCCATGGGTTACTTGGGGGTCCCGTTTCCCCCTTGTTCAAAGCGGGGGGTGACGGTGCGTCCCGTGCACAAGTACGGAATCGTACAGATTCCATCGTACGCTACGCACGTACGACGGTTCCACACGGTACGCCCTGGCCTTTGTTCACAGGACGGGGTCGATCTCCGACCCGCCTCGGCGGGTGGGGGTCGGACGAATCGGAGTTCTCTCGGAGGGTCGAGCTCCGAGCAGCGGCCTCGTCCTGCGGTCCCTGGAGGCCTGTATCTTGTGGCCTGCTAGCCGTCGTTGGGCCAGGAAGGCTCCTTTGCCATAAACCCCCATGGACTGGGCCGCAGATATGTGTTCCCGGCCTGATAATTTTGTTTCTAAGAGCTGTTTTATCCGGGCCTTTAGGGGTCCATGGTTTTGACCCTCGACAGGTACATTTGTGCTTCTTCTGCTATTATTGATCCAAGTTTGGCATTTGCATTTTTAATCCCTTAGGGGAGGTACTTTGATGTGTGCAGATGAGCAGCACTGATGAATCGGAGTACACCGATGAAGAGTCGTCCGATTCTATAGCGGAGCAGTCCATTACAACCCTGAAAAAAGCAGGTGTGCTCCTGAAAAGGATGGAGTGGATGCTTACCAAGTTGCGGCATCTGCGAACTCCGCATTGGCGTGGATGCAAACTTCAAGGCGCGGAGTGGGTGGAACAATCACTAGCAGATCCAAAAAGGTGCCGCATCAACTTCCGCCTGTACCCCCACGAATTCATTATGTTGCATGACATCCTACTCAACTTCGGCTTGCCAGCAACAAGTAGGTGCTCCTCCATGGAAGCACTAGCTATTTTTTTGTGGACTGCAAAGACACCACGGAGTCAAGGGGGAAGGGAAAAAGACAGACTAGAAATGTGGCGTAACCTTTCTAAATCATATGGCCCACAAGCACCGACATTGTCCCTAAGACCTCACGTCGGCTATGCTTATACACCATATAACCTATAATGTTCCGTCGGGTGAAACCCCGATAAACCACGATTCCTCCAGGATCGATACTTACAGAGACATCACAGTATCACAACAGTTTTCATACAAAATACCAGAGTAGTGAAAGACTTACAATAACTTAATTTACAAACCTTTTGTAAAACTTATACAAACCGTAGTGTCATTATTACAAAAACAAATGGAAGTATCATTATATAACTTTATTACAAACCACTCAACAAGTACCCCGCCCAAGGGCCACACAACCTATTCCTCATCGATCCTTCCTCGATAACCGTCATGCGGCAAGGGCCGTAGCACACTTGCTCACACCACACCTTCACCCGCAAATGTGGATTTAACAAACCCCGAGTACCAAAAGTACTCGCAAGACTTACCCGACTAAAAAAATTGGGGAGAAGACTCAGGAATACTGGCTAATAGGAATCAAGGTGAGGCTTTAGCAAGATCAAAAGACATATTTGCTAAAAGCAACTAAAGTTGATCCTTACTTTTCATATTGATTATCCTACTCTATAACAAACACTTATCAGCCATGTAACAAATTTCAAAACTTCCCAGTCCCAACAACTTTCATCATTACTACGATACTGACGCTTGGTCAAGTCTCCTATATCGTGGAGCAACGACGATTCGAATCGCTTTATATACCCAAATTGGGGCTTCTAGCCACACGATGTATGCAGGACCGAACATCTTACATACATCAACTCACGCTTGGACTTCTCCGCACTGTAACGGGTCCTAGCCACGAGAGTACAAGTACACCACCTCCCTACGCCGTCTGTACGTCGACGGTGCGCTCGTAGTATGGGTACACGCTACTTCCCGTCCCGGTTGTCCGTTCTCATATGGATCATACAAGGGAGCTTACCGCCATTAGCATGCGACTAGTACTATCCAATAACCCTCTTGACCACAGGTCACCACAACGAACAGTCCTTAACCGACACAAGTGGACAACACTACACCAGAGCACTAGCCCATCCTGATGCAAGTCACTCCACCGGCGTCTCGATTTACTCATCATGTTCTTGTGCGTGCCTCTGACCCGGCCAAGGTGAAGGATAAACGACAAGCAACATCAAGTTATGAATACTTTCTCAGAGATGATATTGTTATCAACTTTTAAAACATTTCACAAAAGCCTATGCTAGTAGCAGGACTAAGCATGTACTAAACATTTTCGAAATCAAAACAGGTATCCAGGATAGTATCACAAGGTACGGTAAATGCATCAAATAGGATAGCACCCAACTCCTATACTTAATGCATCATAGTATCCACATGAAATCATAAAAGACTTTCAAAATTCAAGGTAGGGTTTGCATGCATCCGGGGCTTGCCTTGGGGCTTGATGAAGTGAGGCTCAGCTACCCAATCACCGAGATCGGATCTAACCTCTTCACGCTGAACACCCTCTTCAGAAACGGGAGTCGGATCAACCCCCTCCTGGACGGCACAACTACGCGAATAAAATGCATGATTACAATGCAAAGAATAAAAGGCATACGATAATGATGCAACGATAACTAGTCCATCTTGAGTACAACTTTACTTCACGGTAAGGTTGTACTACGGAAGTGTAACTAGCGTCGACGACGACGGACTAACGATACGCAGTCAACATAAAATGCTTTGAAGGTCATTAGGGTTAATGACCTAGGGTCATCACTCAATCCCAAAATCAAGCAACCCTAATAGTGATTAAGATCAATTACTAACTTATTAACCATTTTTATAGTTGTTGAAAGCCACTAATTAACTTGCTAATTGGAGATTAATCAAACCCTAATTAATCAAGGAATTAATTAATTAACATTAATTAATTGAGGTATTAATTAAGCATAATACAAAAATTAGTCAAAACATGATCAAACTTCATAATTAAGATTATTATCATCTAATTAGCACACAAAACAAATTTCATGATTTTTGGAATTATATTTTAATTATTAAAAATCATGGAAATTGCATTTATCAATTAAAGGAGCAATTTTTGACATAAATAAAAGTTACTGAAAACACAGGGTTAGTATTTTTCCTGAACAGAGCATATTACAAGGATCACACACATATTTTTGTTGAATTTTTATCTGCCCAAATAAAATTATAACAAAAAGATGAAAACCATGCTTGGAAAATTAAATTGGAAAAAGGAAATCATTTTCCCCTCCTCCTGGGCCTACTGTGCAGCCCAATGGCCCAACAGAGCCCGCGCACGGCTGGCTCTCGCGCGCAGGCGCACGCGCGGCTCTCTCCTCTTCCTCTCGCTGACGGGCGGCCCCCACTTGTCAGCTCCTTCTTCCTCCTTTCTTCTCCGATGGAAACAGGGACGGCGGCACGGCATTTGGCGGCTCTTCGCCACGGCGACGATCCTCCCACGAAACCAACTGCCCCAATGGATCCTATGCCCCATGCCGCACCCAACGAGCTGCTACACAACCTTTGCCAACCACTGAGCACTGCGCGGGCGGTGACCACGGGCGGCTCGACGGCCAAGACGGCCCCTAAGGACCGAGAAGCTCCCCGTAGCCCGTCCGAAACCGAAGCGCACTAACGTGCTCAGCACTCCAAGGCGAACTCGACGCGGCACAAATACAACTCAGAGCAAGACTGGAGGGTGATGAACGGCGACAGCTTACAGCGGTGGTGATCGGTGACTGGAAAAGAAGAACGGCGGCGTCTAGGTGATTCCGATGACCAAAAGAAGCGAGAGCTGGCTCAGCGGATGCGCAAGAGCAAGGCGGAGCTGCTGGTGAGATAGAGGAATCGATGACAGCGCGTGGAGCGTGAATTGGACAGGGAGATCACGGCGGCCGGTGAGGAGAAAGAAGAAGAAAAAGTCGACGACGGCGGCTGCTGCGGTATTTATAGGGCAAGGAGGAAGGTCGACGAGCAAGCCAGCGCCTTCGTGACGGCCATGAGCTGGTTGGTGGCGTGGGAAACCAGGGAAGGCACGGGAAATGGCCACGGCGGCGGCGACCGGCCGGCATGGGCCGTGGCATGGTGGCACCCCAGACATCACTGTAGCGCCGCCACTCACTCTCCCTTTTTAAATTACTCCAAAATTTTGAACTGAACTCGAAATTTCCAAAAATATAGATTGCTCAAAATTTTATGCTCTACAACTTTCATTAAACAAGTTTTGTCAAATTCCAAATATTTTTTAAACCAAAGTTTGAATTTGAAAAAGGGTTTAAATTCAAACCTTTGGGATTTCAAAATTACTTTCAGATTTTGAATAAAAGATGAAAATCTCCAAAAATAAAAATTGTTCTATTTTTCAAGATATACAACTTTCATTAAGAGAGTTTTTCATGAAACTGAATAGTTTTTGAATTTGAGTTTAAAAATGCAAAAGGTGACATTTCCCAATTTTGGAAACTTTTGAAATTACTTCAATTTTTATTCAAAAACTTGAAAAACTTTATTTACCAAGCTTGTAGAGCTCAAAGAGATGCACAAACTGTATTTTTGAAGTTTTCTCAAATTTTGAACATTTTGAGATGAAATTGAAAAGGGGGCAAAAACACTGAATTTCAAGCTTTTGAAGAGGATTTTCAAATTGGACTTTTGGGCAATTAATTAGAGGTGTTGTGGTACTTTTCAAACCCGTACTTTTCAAACCCAACCAATGACATACTTTCAAAGTACAAAGTTCATATTTTGAAATGGGGCCAATGGTTAGCAACTTTTATTTAGAAAATTAATTATGGTTAGCTCATCAAAATTGAAAATGAAATTCAATTCCCAACACTTAGCCACTTGAGCTAGGGTTTGGGATTTGAATTCCAAATTCAAATTTGATTCTTCCTTGCACTTCATTTGAATTGTAAAACATGTTTGATGTGTAAGTCAAGGTTAGCCAAACACTTGCAAACATCAAGGTGAATTTTAGTTGATTGCTTTTATAAATAAAATTAAACATGTGAGTGGAATTTAAATGGTAAACACATACACATGTGGTATAAAAGAGCTCAAACAAACCCTAGAATCGTAAACTCATTTTAGCCATTCATATTAGGGTTCTCTAATTATGAATGCTTATGCAATGATGATGATGACATGGCAGGTTTAGGTTAACGTAACACCAAAGGTGTTACAAGAAAGATCAATAGGGACTCTTAGTACTAAGGTTACAGAGGTGCTTGAGGTTGTGTTTCAGTGAGCTAACACTGTGTTAGTTCCCGATGATCCTTACTATCAGGGAGTGGATGGTAACCTATCCAAATATTATCCATGGTTTGATGGCTGCATTGGGGCTATTGACGGCACGCCTGTGAAAATCAGGGCTAGGAAGAATTGGAAAAGTGATTGCACGAATAGGAAACAAGATCCAAGCCTTAACGTATGTGTGATAGTGGACATGTTAGGCAAGTATGTATTTGTGGGTACTGGAATGGCTGGGGCATGCCATGACATGGCAAAAAAGAAGCGTGCGGGGAGGGAGCCAAACTACTCGTACAACATAAGTAAACCTGAGTTTGCAACATTGTATTTAAACCTAATGGTTGTGTTGTACTTGGACAGGTAGGTACTATTTGGCGGATGCTGGATACATGGACATGACCGGGGTTCTTGCCTCCTTACAGAATACAAGGTACCATCGCTCCGACTTTGAAGGAGTTGACAAAGTGAATCATTGAGTTTAGAGGAAAGATTTAACCGCACACATTCAAAGCCGAGAAATATTATTGAACAAATGTTTGGGGTGATGAAAGGTAGGTGGCATATCCTATATGAGATGCCGTTGTACTGCAGGGATAAACAATCTAAGATGGTTGCTGCATGTTGTGCCTTGGAGAACTTTCTGATGTGGCGTAAGCGCAGCAGGAAGCCGCCATACAAGTTGTCTCCATGGGTGGTGGATGCGAGATGAGTATTCCAAATATTTGAGGCAATACATTGTTTGTAGCTCTCGGGTAGAAAACAAGTGAATGAAGGTAAGGTAACATGTAGATGATTTCCGAAATGTATTATGGTTGTTTCATGGTACCTTTGTGAAGCATGTAATGCAATTGGAATGACATGGGTGCTGATATTTGCAATTGCAGGGTAGCAAGGAGGGGATGATGCACCTGCAGGCAAGTCAGTGCCTCAAAGGAGGCCACTATTTTGTACATGGTAGATGTCAAATGGACTAGTAGCAGTAGCAATGTCTGTGTGTGTAACCTGCAAAAAGCGCATGCAAATTTGTGTATGTGTATTGCCTTCTATAGGCTACCTAGCTAGCCGTGTATGATGAATCTGGTTTATGCCGCCGCTTGGAAAGCTTTTGTTTATGCTTGGCGGGTTGATTGTAGTAGGCTCATGTATTTTGGTGCCCGGGTTGTATGCTTGAACTGCTCATAGGCAATTGAGAGTTAGGTACTGAACCGGGCATCCGCTATGAACCGAATGTGGTGTTGTAATGATTTGGACTTGTGTTCACGTGTTGTTATCATGGCTAGGAGTTATGAAAAATGGTGGTGGCTTGTGCTGATATATTGGTTCACCGGATGGCTTTGATTTGCTTGTAAGCCGCTTTTGATTGCATTGGCGTGCTTCGATGTTTAGCATATGTGTTTGGCGCCATATTTTAAAATGGCATGGACATTTGAATTTGAATGGTGGTCGGAATTCAGCCATTCCGGGCCGGGCAGCCGGATTTCGCATTTCGGTTTAGCCATCCCAGCCTAGCCCAGTGAATTTTAGCCCATTTGAACAAGATCTATTTTCAACTTAAAAACTACCCACCACTGCCATATAGATAAAAAATAGCTTAAAATCTTATCGTAAACAAGGAAAAGTAGCCTAAAATATTATTTTTTGACGGTGAAGATGTTGTACCAACGGACCCTCAAAATTAGTTAATAGAATATTGAAAATATCACAAGAGTCCAATCATCGGCATGCATCGATTAAATAGTGTAACATACGCAAATGAGAGGGTGAATCTCTACTATAATGAAATTGTTAAATTATACTCCGTCTACATAAGAAAACATCCCCCACTAAGGGCCTTCAACCACTCTAACTATCAAGGCATCCAATAAAATGCACGCAGAAAACCAACAACATCAAAATCTAAAAGCCTTTAATCAACCCTCGCAACATCAACATCTTACGGCCACACTGAAGCCAGCCGCTTCCCCGCGACTCTTTCCGCCGCTGACGACGGATCGGTTCGAATCCCCGGACCTCAAACTCTTTCCGCCGCGACGACAGATCGGTTCGAATCCCCAGCCATGGCGCAGCGTCCCTCGCTAGGTTGCGCGGTGCCGCTCGGTGGCCCGCCCATGCCGTGCGGCGGCATCATCAATGGGGCCGCATGCGCCGCCACCTACGTGCGCGCGCCTGTCGGGGCTGCACGCGCCACCGCCTCCGCCTGCACCCCCCGCCTCTTCGTCGTCCTCCTAGATCCGGCGACCCCACCGGTCGTCTTGGCCCCTGCCCCCGCTGCCATGCTCAGTGCTGCCGCGCCCTCCTGCAGTGTCCGTCCTCTACCGGGCTCCTACGAGCACCCCCAACGCCGGCAGGATGAGGTCCTGCAAGCGGTTGCGAGAGATCCCCCGGCAATGGCGCGAGCTTCCCCAACCGACGGCGCGAGCTCCCCCAAGCAGCGACACGAGATCCCCTGGTAGCGCGAGCTCCCGTGGCACTATGGTCGAAAGTAAGCACCCTTTCTCCTCCCTTCCTGCTGTGCCAAGCCGTGCACCAAACGAGCCCTAGCTTAATCTATTTGGCAATTTGTATTTCGATCTGATCTATCACAAGCGTATGCAGATTTTTTTTTTTTGCAAAAATTATGTGTTCTTTTTTGGGTCCTCCGCCCCTGACGAGCACCCGGATTTGTGTAGTTGGCTGTAGAAACTATCCATTGATCTTGTGAAGTTGGGTTGACACGTCTGTGCTATGTTTTCGTGTGTTTGGGTGATTGAACAGCCAGCTCAGGGCGTCCAAGATTCCTGAGAGCGAATTCAGCACACTGCCCAATGGCCTCAAGTAAGCCTTCCTCTGATTGGAGTTTGCGTTGGTGTCATTTTTAGTGAATTTGGTTCTGTATTAACTATCTCATGTATTAGCATGGGTATGAATCAGACTTCAAATATGCTGTTTCACTGACATAATTTGTTTATTAAGAGAGCAGGCATTTTGCTGATCCTTGTTTCGCGGAAAGATGAACCATGTCTTTCAGTTGCCTGAGTACACAAAGTACTTACCAAATTTCTAACCAGGTACTCTGACATCAAGGTAGGACGTGGGGAAGCTGTTAAGGGATCTCATGTTGCGGTAAGTACCACTGTAATTTATCTATTTGAGATCTAGCATTATATTAACCATAATGGGCGAATCATTGGCATTAGCATTTGTACTGCAGTATGCAAATCATACAAGGCACAGTATCCCACCCCACCCCCACCCCCAAAAAAATTACTATGACACTGAATGCAATAATCCCAGGAATAGAGGAATTATGACCCAGGTCTCTTTGAGTCCTGAGACCCCTGTGTAGCTGTTGGTCTTCTGAAGCCACAATTCAAACTTTTTATATGTTGTCTTTTGTTGTGTTTACAAGTGTTGTTCACATGTGATTAATATATTTTTTTTTTTTCAAGATTGCTTGCCACCAGCAAAATCTGGACACGTTTGCAGGCTTGGTCTAGGTAAACCTGTGATGTATTTATCCCAGTACCTTTGAATTTGTTATCTAGGTGTTTAATTTGATACTTTCTGTTACTAATAAGTAGAAACCTTTGAGTTATATATTGCCTTGGAGTTATACATTGCCTCGGGGAGATGAAAACTATTTATATTAGTTTTAGGAGAGATAACTTGAACCCTATTGATTTGAACATTGGATTGGTTTCAAATGATGGCATTGGATATTTTGGGTGTCTTCTGATTGGTGCTGTTATTACATTTTTTTCATCATGTCGAATTTAGTATTTAGGAAGATTTATGGATGGCATCTTTATTGAGAATATCAGATCATTTCCATGGTTTCTAAATAACATGTCAACGTCCCTGTTTGGTTATTAATTCAGTTAAGTGACTGGTTAATATGAATTTTTAATCCTCCATTTGTTTGTCTTGTAGGTCTGTGGGTTTCACTTATGTATCCTTTGTAAGTTAATCCAATAATCTTTTAGTTAAACATATAGATGCTAATTGTGTTCCATTCGATGCTAACTGTGCATTTCATCTTGCCTTGATTTCTATCCTATTGATCATCTCTTATTTAGTACTTCATTCACTTGCTATCTCATGATTTGGCTCATAATATTCTTGGATACATCATGACATGAATGGGAATGCTCACCACAGGCATAAGTTTTGCACTTTGCAGGCCCCCTTTATTTCCGGTCTTACACATAATTATTTTTAATTGCTGGATAGTATTGCCACAAACTCAATGGAGTTGCACATGTATATGAGCATTTTGTAAGTCCAATGATTGTAAATCAGCAAGTTGTAAACTTCTTGTAATTTCCAAAGGATGATTCAAGTAGGCCTGATGATATAATTTCAGCTTCACGCCGATACATGGAGTAAAATGGATTAAAAAACAGTTCAATGTGTTCTAAAATTGACATTGGGAGGACATACAATCTGTGGGCCACTTTTAGATGACATTGAAATGTATTTGTCTCGCATCTTTTGAATCTGATCAGATAAATTTTTTACAAAGGACACATATGTCTGCACAGACTTGTAGTCATTAGGTTTCCTTAGTTGTTTTCAATATCTTCTTTTGGAAGTTTGATTTGCATGATGACCCAATGTGCCGTTAGCATGGGCATTACATTATCAATTTGTATTACGTGTCACCGTGGCATTACTACGCCCGCACGGGCATTACACTATCTATCGAAATAACAAAAAAAATACATTTGTTATGCCACATGTTGAACGGTAAATGCTAACTTGGTAAATTGTGAATGCAAATGGTGTCTTTTGTTGTTTTAATTTGCATGTTCGAGTATTGCCGTTGCGTTAGCACGGGCATTATATTAGTTAGGCTAGTGGATTGGAGGAGGAGGAAGAGAGAAAGGGGGTGGCGCGTGCCCTAGTGGGCGGCGCAAGCGTCCGAGATAGGAAGGAGAAGGCGCGAGTGTGGGAGAGATTGGAATAAAGGACTTCCGCCCAATTACTTATTAATTAATCGATTCTCTAGTATTTATAGGCCCAAGTGAACTTTAACAGAAAGTCCCTATTGAACACAAACTTTCCATTTTCTATTTTAATTCCATCATCATCATCATCATCATCATCATCATCATCATCATCATCATCATCATCATCATCATCATCATCATCATCATAATAATAATAATAATAATAATAATAATAATAATAATAATAATAATAATAATAATAATAATAATAATAATAATAATAATAATAATAATAATAATAATAATAATAATAATAATAATAATAATAATAATAATAATAATAATAATAATAATAATAATAATAATAATAATAATAATAATAATAATAATAATAATAATAATAATAATAATAATAATAATAATAATAATAATAATAATAATAATAATAATAATAATAATAATAATAATAATAATAATAATAATAATAATAATAATAATAATAATAATAATAATAATAATAATAATAATAATAATAATAATAATAATAATAATAATAATAATAATAATAATAATAATAATAATAATAATAATAATAATAATAATAATAATAATAATAATAATAATAATAATAATAATAATAATAATAATAATAATAATAATAATAATAATAATAATAATAATAATAATAATAATAATAATAATAATAATAATAATAATAATAATAATAATAATAATAATAATAATAATAATAATAATAATAATAATAATAATAATAATAATAATAATAATAATAATAATAATAATAATAATAATAATAATAATAATAATAATAATAATAATAATAATAATAATAATAATAATAATAATAATAATAATAATAATAATAATAATAATAATAATAATAATAATAATAATAATAATAATAATAATAATAATAATAATAATAATAATAATAATAATAATAATAATAATAATAATAATAATAATAATAATAATAATAATAATAATAATAATAATAATAATAATAATAATAATAATAATAATAATAATAATAATAATAATAATAATAATAATAATAATAATAATAATAATAATAATAATAATAATAATAATAATAATAATAATAATAATAATAATAATAATAAAAAAAAAAAAAAAAAAAGAAGGTAACTCACGACAACGGTGGCGGTGGGCAGTGCATGGGGCCCACGAAAAAAGAAGACGCCACCTTAAGTGGTTGCGGCGGCCGGCGCCAGCCACTTCACACTTCCACACCCACGCCACCCTCCCTCCCTAGGAGGGCCATGGGGCTCACCGACCTCGGTTGTATCCTCCTCGGGGGGCCTATTTTGGCTCGTCAACTATATAATTTGTCCCCCTCAAAAGAAAAACTATATAATTTATCACCGCCTTTATTAGATATGTGATATATAGTCTATTAATATATATATATAAAACCAAATACAACCATAAAATATTCACTGGTTCGTTATTACAATACCTAAAAAAGTAAAATCTAACGTATGCATCTTAATGATAAGAAAATAATAAACGTGATCTATCATCTCCCAAAAAATCTCTAAAATATTGCCTCTAGCCAAAAAAGAAACACATTTATAACCAACCTAATCGTAGAACATACGGTGGAATCCAGTCTAATAAATAAATATTATAATACCTATAATACGTAGCTTGCTAGTGATCTATTTAACATTTTAATAAAGTACTAGAGGTGATCTATTCTACACTCAAAACAAGATATGCATCCAGTCCTGTCTCATGTTAATTGTCACCGGGCGCTCTAGAAAAAATAATAAATGCTAAAATTTTCCACATTAATCAAAAACATTTCCGGCCATCAAACTAGAACCCCGACCATCCACAACCATTGGATCTATTTCACCTCAAAAAATACCGACCATTACCATTAGAGAAAAAATAGCCTAAAAACCTTATTGTAAATAGGAAATATCCTAAAGTCTTATTATTCGACAATCTAATCTAATGATATGAAAACAACTAAATACGACCATACAATAATTTACAGTTGGTTATTAAAATTAGTGAACATGCACGCATGCGACACACACGTGTTTGAAATGGATTTTTTAGTGATGTAATATTCAAGAAAATTATTCAAAAGGTAGTTCTAGATCATATAAAAGTCCTTTTTCCGATCAAGAATATATAAAGCAACAATTCAATCCATACAATTGTTCATTACTTCAATATACAATTCTTCTATTCTGAGATAATGTAGTAATTAGTTAATAACTCAATGGTAGAGTATAGAATGCTAAAACGAAATCAATGAATAATTAGTCAATAACTCAATGATAGACCACGAATGCTAAAACCAAATCAATGAATGCCCATAAATGCTAGTGAATTCATAATCAGCCATGAGAAACTTTCTTTGATATTGGATAGCATCCTACATGAAGAATTTTAGAACAAAATAACGACCATGACCTTCTAGAAGGAAAATGTCATATTGATATGATAGAATTAACCCAAATAATATGATGGGAACAAAAAGTTTAGAGCATTGTTCCTTAAGCAAAGGAGAATAGATAAAAAAAAGCAATATTAGTAGGGGCATATGCTATGCAAACTAGTCTCTTGTGCAAACTATGCAAACTCTAATCAAGACCACAGGAATCTAATCCGATGGCTGGTAATTTTAGCACTTAAACCCTCCCACTCATGGGGGTGTTTTGCAACAGCCAGATGAGATGAGTGGAGGGGTTTAAGTGCTAAAATTACCAACCATTGGATTAAATTCATGTGGTCTTGATTAGAGTTTGCATAGTTTGCACAGGAGTCTGGTTTGCATAGCATACGCCGCCATATTAGTAATGAATTACCTTCCAATCGACACCAACTATCATTAAATTTTATCATTCATCATAGATGAGATGATCTACTATTAAGTCTGAGTTAGGGTAGTAGACTGTATTGTTGATGTCAAGTGAAATGAATCGAACATATTTAGCTACAATCAAGGATTCTTGAATGTCCGGATCTATAATTTTCATAGTCAAGGCCAAAGCTAGATAAGAAAGAAAAAAAAGTGACATGTGAAGGCATACCAAGATGTTAAAATTGCCATTGCAGGACACCTATCCTTTTAAGCAGCACCAAGTGATGGGTAGTAGACTCTCAGATTATTGATGTCCCCAAATCGGTGAACCCACGTAGCATTGATAAGTCGTTGAAATGAATCAAACATATTTGGCTACAATCAAGGATTTTTGAATGCCCAAATCTATAACTTTCATAGCCATTGGCCAAAGCTAGATGAGAAGAAAAAAGTGACAGTGAAGGCATACCAAAGATGTTAAGATTGCCATTGCAGACACCTACACTTTTGAGCGTAACCAAGTGATGATATTTTAACAAAAATGACCAAACTTGACAAAAGGCATATTGTATATGTATCAATCATGATGAGACCAACTTAACAGCTTGCTTAATCTATTTATTATAGTTGGAATCTCCAACCAAAAAATATAATTTATAGGACAACCGAGATTTAGATTGCCGACCTCGTTAGGTGTCCATTATTGAATAATCCAAAGTACCCTTGATAGTGTTTTTGCGGGAGATGAACATTGAAAAATACCGACCGAGTAAGACTGAATATGAGACCTCCCGGGTGCCCCCCCCCCCCCGCATCGATCGGTGGCATAGATGGCTATCAATCGAGAAAGGAAGAGCATACCAACATTAATTTAGGATTGGACTTGAGCACCGAACATGTAGTTGTGTGATAAATTGATATTATATTGAAGGACTAATGGTACTATATGCGGTCGGACACTCGACCAAAGGGCCTTCTAGCCGGCCAATTAGCCACTCGGTCACTTAGCCATGAAAAATATATTTACTCATCAGGCGCTCGGTTACATTTGCCGGTCAAGAACTTAACCACAAAACCAAGAATAATATAGTAGCATCAACCACGTAGCCACTCGGGCATTCTACCATTAAGTCACTTTCGGTCACTTGTATAATGCATTAAATTAAAGAAGAAAGAAAATAAAGGCAAGAAAAAATAAGGAGCTATATAAACATGAGCTTATGCACACAATCATCTAGTAAAATTTGTTTTTAAGATGCAAATTACCTTGTTGCATATTATATACGTGACCACCGAAGATTTTTTTTTTTTTCTTTCAAGACATATCAGAATATAGTAGATTCTTCCTCTGCTTCAATACATAAGGTTGCTTTCAACCAGCAGGAGATCGTTCTTTCCGAAGTCATCTTGATTGAAATTTGAGATATTCACAGCTATTCCAATCTCAGGTAGCCTATATATAAGTGATTCAACATATATGAATAACAATGGCAAGAAAGAGTTCATCAAACACATGCAGAGGCAGCACTTTTCGTCACGGTGAGTATCTTGATAATGAATTGGATGCCCGGAACTCTATTCCTGGGGCCGAGTTGCTCCAGGTCCTTCGAGGTGGATCGGTTCGATGGCTTCCAAGGGTCATGATCTACTTCATGGACGACGGCGTGATGTCCGTGCCATCGGTGGGCGGCGGCAGCTATTACTCCTTCACCGACACGCGCGAGAAGGTATCGGACTCCTGAGCCGCTGGCCATGGCGGCGCGCGTTTTCGTGGTTACACAGAAAGAGATTTCCTTTTTCATGGATTACGCATAAAGACACAGTGCAGGGCGCGGGTAGGGTTGATAAGAGCGAAAAAAATCCATCACAAGACGTTGACAAGAGAGAAACACGCGTAAACGTTTACAAGTTTTTAGATCGGATCCACTTGTCAGATCATAGTGTATAATTTAAATGCGTTGGATCTGATTTTAATGTAGATCTAAGGGACAAGAATTTAGGTGAGTAGAAGAGATTAGAGGACGGGCTTATTTTTAATTCCTTCGCTCTTTTATAGTATAGATAGATAGATAGATACCTTAATGTATATACATCTTGATGACATTTGAATAATAAACATGATCTAGTATTTTGCAAAATTCTCTAAACTATTGCCTCCAACCAAAAAAAACTACCCTATATTTATAACAACCAAATCTTGAATCCAAATCCAACAAATAAATAATATAATACCTATAATACGTGATAAGTTTGCTAAGGATCCTGAGCTCGGCACTAAAAAACTAGATACAATGGTAATATTTTAATAAAATACTAGAGGCGATCTATCTACACCAAAAAAACAAGACAACAAGATGTACATCCTGGTCTGTATGTATATGTATATAGAAAACAATTTTCATCGACACAAAAACAAGTAATCTATCTATTCAAATGTTCTACCTACTATCCTCAAGGCTATGACAGACGATATGACGACATGCCGATGGGGACGACATGGACAGACAACGCTATAAAGGACATTCCCAAGATCAATTAGGAGCTCTACAATTGACTTCTAAATAATTTAATTATCATTATATGCATATCGCATTATTCATTCAACCTCTAGTAGATAAGATCCTGAAAAGTATAGGCGGGTGGAGAGGGAAACTTCTATCCCTAGCAGCTAGAGTGTTGCTTGATCAAATCTTGTTTGGCTAGTATTCCAGTCTACCTACTATCCTTCATTAAGTTCCCCAAATGGGCTATTAGGCTCATTAACTCTCATATGGCCAACTACATGTGGAATGACTCGGAGGATACTCATAAGTACCACTTAGCCAACTGGGATTTAGTGACGATGTGTAAGGAACATGGGGGGGCTAGGAGTGCCAAATCTGAGAGAGCTGAATATTAGTCTGCTGGCCTCTTGGATT
Source organism: Chrysopogon serrulatus (assembly GCA_015844335.1). NCBI lineage: Eukaryota > Viridiplantae > Streptophyta > Magnoliopsida > Poales > Poaceae > Chrysopogon > Chrysopogon serrulatus. The sequence goes on along the minus strand of JADLZL010006716.1, from coordinate 51,549 downwards.
AAGAGGTACAACTTCGGATAAGGAAAAGCTCGAAAGAGCTAATAGACTTCAAATATAATACTTGCCAAACCAAACATTCTCCATTCTAGTTGCACTGATGCTTCCAATTTCTTTAAGGGGTTCATGTGGGCTGCTGTAACATCCCAGGTTTTACCAAACACCAAAAATTTGAACTTTTTAAAACTTTTCCTACACTTGTGTGGAGCATGTGGCCGCTAGGTCGAATCCAAGCCAATCGGAGGAGAGTCTCTACGTGAAACGATGCATGCATGTAGCTTTGCTTGTAGGATTGTGCCTAGGTCCTTTTGCTTGGTTCGGATTCTATTTTTGTTGGGTTTTGGAGTCCACAAATCCATAGCAGCATACCTTTCAACCTCCTTTGATTTCCCCTCAAATTATAGCAAACTCCTTGAGTCACCAAAAGAGAAATCATTTCTCCTACTTATCAAATCCCTCTCAATCTACTTACTATTTTCTTCCGAACCCATCCAAGAATTCCTCCAGATTCCATTGAATCTCTCTTGATCATCATGTCAAAATAGAAGGATCATTTCTTTCCCTCTTTTGAGCTTCACACAAAAATTATCCCAAGCCACAAAGGGGAAAACCCCATCCAAATGCTCCTAAAACCCCTTTAATCCAAAATAGGAAAAACCTCTCCTTCTCTTGGGCCCAGAGCCATCACCCGGCCTCCTTCCCTTTCTCCTAGTCGGCCCAAGCCTCCACACCCCCCTCCAGCCCGGCCCAGCCTAGCCACTGCCCGCCCCTCTTCCGTGGCCCGCCGCGGCGCGCGAATGGCCCAAGGCCCGCTAAGCGCCCAGCGCCTAACCCTAGGTGAAGCCGGCGTGCCTGCTCCCTAGGAGGCGCTGGCGCCACCACCGGAAGCCCTCGCCCCTCGGCATCCGTGCGAATGGCGCCACGCGTTCCCTCCGTCGGACATCGAGGTTCCCCGCCGTTCATCCGCTCAAGCCAGCATTTGCTCCTATATAAGGGATCACGGCCCAGCGCTGCCCCTTCTTCTTCCTTTCCAACCACGCCCCACTCTTCCACCCCACCTTTCGCCTTAGCCATCCTCGGCATTCCACTCCCACAGCGCCCGGGCCTCGGCTGCCCGATGGCACCGAGCCACGGCCGCCTCCCGCGCTGCTTACTGCGCCTGGCAACGGCTCCCGGCCACTTTCTTTGCGTCGCGACCTTTGCCGCGCTCCCGTCTCGCGTGGTGCGGCGCGCCCGAGAACACGACATCTCGCCCGGACTCAAAAAGCATAGCGCCTTCGCGTCGAGCGTCTCGTGCCGCGCGCCCGCGGCCGCGCCTGCCGTTCCCGTCACCGCCGTCGCGCTCGCCGCGCCGGCACTGACTCGACGCCCGAGCTGGGCGCCTTCGCCACCCGCGGCTACGCCCCGGCCCATTGCTCCACCGGTGCCAACGGTGGCGCTCTCCTCCCCCCCACGTGACGCCGTGGGGGGGAGTCGTGCTCCTACCACGCCGCCTCCTCCACGACGGCGCATCGCCGGCCGGCTCTGTGACGACGCCGTGCACGCCCCGTCGAAGACCACCTTGTCTGCACCACGACGCCTCAACGTCAGCATGCTGCCGTGCCCACCTCTTCCTCCACCGCCGGCACTCGGTGTCGCCACGACAACCTAGCACCCTCCCCTGCAAGAGCGTGCCATCCTCGCCGAGCAGCAGCCACCACCACCGCCCGCCGCCGGTTACCCGGCCATTTGCTCCACGATGCCCAACCACCACGCCGCAGCTCTTCTCCGACGCCGGTGAGCCACCAGCGCATCAAGGCGCCACCTTTTCTCCTTCCCGACGCCGTTCCTTGCCTAAGTCCGGCCTTCGTGCCGCTGTTCTACACCTCTGTAGGGAAGGTGACCACCCTCCGCCGCCTCACAGCTGAAAGGTCCTAAATGGCTAGAGGGGGGGTGAATAGCCTAATTAAAAATCTACAAAGCACTAAACAAACCGGTTAGTATAATAAATGGCGAAGCGAGTGTTGCGCTAGCCTAGTGGGGGTTGCAAGCCAATCCTAACCAATTCTAGCCAACCTAATACACTAGGCACACTAAGAGTATGGTCCTTAGCAAAACAACTAAGCTACACAACCTAATACACTACTTTGCACAAATGTAAAGTGAGAGAGGAACTAAGTGTGCAAACCGAGCCTTCGGGAAGATGACCAATCACCGTCTTGTCAATTCAATGAAACCCGAAGAGATGATCCAATAGAGAAATCCAAGTTGATCTCGAAGGATCAAGCCACACAAGAACACCGAGGGACACAAGATTTATCCCGAGGTTCACGTGCTTGCCGCCGGACGCTACTCCCCGTTGTGTCGACCACACACTCGGTAGTTCGGTGGCTAATTGGCCTCACAAGCCAAGCCCTCACCGGGCGCCACAAGAACTCACACAAAGTGAGGGTAACTCAATGACACGAGATTCCACTAAGGATTTCTTTCGCGATCTCCCACGGGGGAAGGATCAAAACCCCTCACAATCACCTTCGGAGTGGCCAAGAACAACCTTCAAGCTTGCTCAACTCCGGCTCATTTGCTCCAACCGTCTAGGTGACGGCAATCACCAAGAGTAATAAGCTCAATCGCAGCAAAGAACGCTCACTAGTGCCACTAGATGCTCAATCACAAGGCAAATGCACTAGAAGCTCTCCCAATCACTCTCTAGATCAACCAAAGTGAGTGCGAAGTGTGGGAGAAGGTTTGCTTAGCTCTAGGGGAAGTCAAGAGTGTCAAAGTGCCAAGAGAGATCCCCCAAAGCCGGCCAAACACCTTATATAGGCGCCCACAAAGACACCTAGCCGTTACCCTCAAAACCAAACACCATCACAGACGACCGGACGCCCGAAACGCCCTGACCGGACGCGTCAGTCCAAATAATCGGCCCAACATTAAGGGCCACGTGTACTAGCCGTTTGAATTCTATACTTCGCGCCCAACGGCCAGCACCTGCCAGCGAGCCAGATGAAGTCAAGAACGACGGACGGCGTCCGGCGACACGACCGGACGCTCGGCTCAGCGAGTCCGGTCACAACTCGAGAGGTCCAAAACGTGAAAACCCGACCGGGCCATCCGAGCCACGCCCAGACCGGACGCGCCCGTCCGTCCGGTCGAAACAAACCCTAGCTCGGCCAGTCGACCGGACGCGGCACCGGAGCGTCGGTGAGCGGCGTCCGTGACTCCTCCTGAAAACGCCGACACCAAGATTTCTGACCGGACAGGCGTCCGGTCCCTACCAGACAGCGTCCGGTCAACACCTGTGATCCCATTTCGTCCGAAAACTTCCGAGTCCGCCTCGCGAGCTCGGCGGGGAGGGTTCCACACCCAAACACCATCACCTCTTGCTCTCATGTGCCAACACCAAAGTGTCTCACCACTTGTGCATGTGTGTTAGCATTCTCAAATGAATTTTGCAAGAGTTAGCATGCACACTAGGTCCCTAATGCATATGCAAAGTCATTGCTCACCTAGTGGCACTTAGATAACCGATATTGCGCGTGACATTGCCCCTCTTAATAGTACGGTTATCAATCCTAAACCCGGCCATCAACTTCTCTACTCGCCTATGGCCGGCAAAATGGAAATGCCCTAATATATACCTTTGCCTCTAGCATTCCATCTTGCTCCTCATCTCCAAGTGTGGTACTTGATCACTCGTGGTCATCTCCACCATCTTGATCACCTTTCCACCACTTGGCTTGGACCTCCCCTTTCTCTAATGCTACACACTTAGCAACAGGGTTAGTCCTAGGTTTCATCAATTATCCAAAACCAAACTAGGGCTTTCAATCTCTCCCTTTTTGGTAATTGATGACAACCTTCACAAAGATATGAAAATGAATATATATTTGGCTTTACACCACTTGTCCAAGCAATTTGAGCTTGTGAAGAAGAATTGGACAAGTCATGTAAAACACATTTGGTAGCTATGGCTCCCCCTACATGTGTGCTAAGAGTTTGGATTTCGAAGCTTTGCACACATGATAGAAAAAGAGGTTTTGGGAGAGTCATTTCTACCAAATTGATGCTAAGATGTATAGAATGGACCTTTGAAGCGTGATACCATCGGAGTGCACATCATAAACCATCCTTAGCACCAATTACCTAGCTAGATAGAACAAAAAGGCTAGAAACCTCGTAAGATCAACATTATAAGCACGATTTCTAGATACCTCTTGGAAAAACCACTCTACAACTAGCTAGAGCCTATACATGCTAGTAGTCAATTCATCAATCAAGTTCTATACTGGCAAGCACCACACAAGCAAAAGAGATACCACTTATGAGATATACGAGTCTAAGTGCAATGCAAGCAACCACATGAATGTGCACAACCAAATGCAATCAATCATATTCATGAGCTTGCTCCCCCTACTTGTATGCTTCAAAAAATTTTTTTTTATCCCTCTCCATTCTTCAACCTTCATTCTCTCTCCCCCTTGATGCATATCTTTGCTCTAATCTCTCCCCCCTTTGTCATCAATGACCATAAAGAGTTATGATCATGCTTGGTATGGACTTGAAATCATGGTGGGAGCATGGAGTAGAGAGATGATCACTTAAAGTTGAGGATCACTTGTTTCCACAAACTTCCTTCTCTTGTGGTTCAAACTAGCAAACTTGCATAAGTAATTTAGTTCGGTTTGAACTAATGACAAGCTTCTTCACACATCTTTCAATGGTTATCTTGTCAATGTTGAACTAAATCCTTTCTTGCTCATTTAACTAGATCAAACACTAGGTTCACATTCTCATGAACAAGTCATATTTAGCCACTAGATCATGCACGATATAGAAGCAATAGTGGCATAATATGGACTCAAAATCATTTTGTTTTCATGAATGCGCCTAATTCAACAAGAGATGTTACTAGATCATATCTATATGTTCTAAGCAAGTCCTTAGCAAGAATGAATGCAATATGCCAATCAATTTCACCTTTGCTTTAGTCGAAGGAGAGGCATGTCATATAATGGGGGTGCGTTCATCTCATGTTGGAGAAGTCAAGAATGTTCAATTCATTTCTCAATGTGTAAAATCTCTTCTCATCAAGTGGCTTGGTAAAGATATCGGCAAGTTGATCATCGGTGCCAACACTCTCAATAGAAATGTCCCCTTTTGCTTGGTGATCTCTAATGAAGTGATGCCTTGTGTCAATGTGCTTTGTTCTTGAATGTTGCACCGGATTGGTGGTGATCTTCACGGCACTTTCATTGTCACATAGCAAAGGCACTTGTCCAAATTTGATTCCAAAATCCTTCAAAGTGGCCTTCATCCATAGCAATTGAGCACAACAACTCCCCGCACTAATGTATTCGGCTTCGGCGGTAGAGAGTGCAACACTATTTTGTTTCTTGGATGACCATAAGACAAGTGACCTTCCTAGCAATTGGCATGTTCCACTAGTGCTCTTTCTATCCACCTTGCATCCCGCATAGTCGGAGTCCGAATATCCAATCAACTCAAAGTTTGACCCCTTGGGATACCACAATCCAACATTAGGTGTGTGCTTAAGATATCTTAATATCCTTTTGGTTGCCTTCAAGTGACTTTCTCTTGGTGAAGCTTGAAACCTTGCACACATGCACACACTAAACATGACATCCGGCCTAGAAGCGGTCACATAGAGTAGGCTTCCAATCATTGACCGATACAACTTTTGATCTACCATGTCGCCACTTGCATCCAAGTCAAGATGACCATTTGTTCCCATTGGTGTCCCAATTGACTTGGCTTTCTCCATTCCAAACTTCTTCAACATGTACTTGATGTATTTGCTTTGACTCACAAATGTGCCTTTCTTCAATTGCTTGATTTGTAGACCAAGGAAATAGCTGAGCTCTCCAATCATTGACATCTCAAATTCCTTTGCCATCATGTTTCCAAACTCTTTACAAAATTCTTGGTTGGTTGATCCAAAGATGATATCATCCACATAGATTTGCAACACAAACAAGTCAATTCCAATCTTCTTGGTGAAGAGAGTGTTATCAACCTTTCCCATCTTGAACCCTTTAGAGAGCAAGAAATCTCCCAATCTCTCATACCATGCCCTTGGAGCTTGCTTCAAGCCATAGAGAGCCTTCTTCAACTTGTAGACATGGTTGGGCTTCTTGACATCTTCAAATCCCGGGGGTTGCTCAACATACACTAGTTCATTGATGAATCCATTCAAGAAAGCACTTTTCACATCCATTTGATATAGCTTGATGTTGTGGGCACAAGCATAGGCTAATAAGATTCTAATTGCCTCCAATCTTGCTACCGGTGCATATGTTTCTCCAAAGTCAAGACCCTCCACTTGAGTATATCCTTGTGCTACCAATCTTGCTTTGTTTCTCACAACTATGCCATCTTGATCTTGCTTGTTCCGGAATACCCACTTGGTACCAATGACATTGTAATTCTTTGGACGCTCAACTAGTTCCCAAACTTGATTTCTTTCAAAGTTGTTGAGCTCTTCATGCATGGCATTGACCCAATCACAATCCATCAAAGCTTCATCAATCTTCTTTGGTTCTATGGATGAGACAAATGAATAGTGTTTACAAAATGATGCCAATCTTGATCTTGTTTGCACACCACTTCTAATATCACCAACCACTTGATCAAGAGGATGATCCCTTGCAATATGAGTTGGTTGGAGAACATGAGGTTGAGCACTTGAACTAGGTTGATCACTTGGTTGAGATGATGTACTAGTCACTTGATCTAGCAATTGAGAACCACTAGCTTGAGTTTGGACTTGAGAACTACTAGCTTGCACATTTGGAGATGTGATCACTTGATCTTTGTCATCTTCAACATCCACCACTTGAGTTGGCCTAATGTCCCCAACATCCATTTCCTTCATGGCTTGAATCAATTGAGTACCTCTCACATCATCAAGGTTTTCTTCTTCATCTTGAGAGCCTTTGGTTTCATCAAATTCAACATCATGTACTTCCTCAACTATGCCATGAGTGAGATTCCAAACTCTATATGCTTTGCTTGTAGTGGAGTAACCGAGTAGGAATCCTTCATCACACTTCTTCTCAAATTTGCTCAATCGAGTTCCCTTCTTGAGAATGTAGCATTTGCATCCAAACACTCTAAAGTATGCAATGTTGGGCTTTCTTCCATTCAACAACTCATATGGTGTCTTCTCCAATAGCCTATGACAATAGAGCCTATTTGAGCAATAGTTGGCGGTATTGATTGCTTCGGCCCAAAATGAATGATCCATATTGTATTCACTCAACATTGATCTTGCCATGTCAATCAAGGTTCTATTCTTCCTTTCAACTAGCCCATTGGATTGAGGAGTGTACTTGGCCGAGAATTGATGCTTGATCCCAAAATCATCACATAGCTCTTCAATTCTTGTATTCTTGAACTCACTACCATTGTCACTTCTCACTTTCTTGATTGATGTTTCAAACTCATTTTGACTTCTTTTGACAAATGTCTTGAATGTATCAAACACTTCGCTCTTGTCGGCAAGAAAGAACACCCAAGTGTATCTTGTGAAGTCATCCACTATCACAAATCCATATTTGTTTCCACCAATGCTCTCATACTTGATAGGGCCAAATAGATCCATATGCAACAACTCAAATGCCTTACTTGTGCTCATCATGCTCTTGTTGGGATGAGTGTTGCCAACTTGTTTGCCCATTTGACATGAACTACATAGCTTGTCTTTCTCAAACTCCACATCCTTCAACCCTCTAACTAGATCATGCTTAATTAGCCGGTTTAGTTGCTTCATGCCAACATGTCCTAGCCTTCTATGCCATAGCCAACCCATGCTTGATTTAGAGATCAAACATGTTGTCAATTGAGCTTCACTAGCATTGAAGTCCACAAGATAGAGATTCTCATATCTAAAGCCTTTGAAGATCAAATTGCTTCCATCAACACTCACTATCTCAACATTATCAACACCAAATATGCATTTGAATCCAAGATCACACAATTGAGCCACGGACAAGAGATTGAAGTTGAGTGATTCCACTAGCAACACATTGGAGATGGACATATCATTTGTAATTGCAATCTTTCCCAAGCCTTTGACCTTGCCTTTGCCATTGTCACCGAACGTGATACTATCAACACCATTGCCACTTGATGAGATTGATTTGAACATTCTAGAATCCCCGGTCATATGTTGAGTGCACCCACTATCAAGCACCCAATGCCTCCCTCCGGCTTTGTAATTGACCTACAAAAGCAAATCAATTCTTTTTAGGTACCCAAACCTTTTTGGGTCCTCCAAGGTTAGTCACTAAGCTTTTGGGCACCCAAATTGCCTTCTTCTTTGGGCCAACAATGGGAGCACCAATGAACTTAGCCTTCACACCATTAGTACCCTTGATAAGCAAATAACAAGAATCATAACAAATAGAGGATATGTTAGCATTCTTCTTGTTCTTGCAATATTGCTCTTCATGCCCCACTTGCTTGCAACTAGAGCAAAACCGACCATTGCCCTTCACAAAACTAGTCTTGTGAGTGACAAAGGCCGCCTTGCCATTCTTGGGGGTATAGCCCAATCCCTCTTTGTTAAGAGAGAACCTTTGGCTACCCAAGCACTTTAGCAAGCGGGCATCTCCACCATAGGCCTTGCCTAAAGCATGAGTGAGCTCATTCACCTCTCTCTTGAGAGTCTCATTCTCCACCATGAGTGAGGCATCACAAGTGAAACCATCACTAATAGTAGATGTGGCATTGCTTGAGCTACAAGAGGGGTTAGCGGGACCAACAACAATAGGAGTATAGAATGATTCATCAAGAATATCACAAGTAACTCCTATGTTGCATGTGTCTACGACATCCTCAATCTTAGCATGATCAAGGAGGGAGGAGTGAGCCTTTTCAAGCTTGGTGTGGGCCTTCTCAAGCTTCTCATGGGCTTCCATTAGCCTCTCATGAGTAGCATTGAGCTCATCAAAGGATTGCTCAAGAGCTTTCTTGCTCTTGCGCAACTCTTTGCACTCCTTCCTCTTTTCCTCAATGTAAGAGTGAGCATCTCGTAGCATGCTCATGAGGCCCTCCTTTGAGTACTCCTCATCATCATCACTCTCACTATCACTCTCATCATCGGATTGTACCTTGGATGGCTTGGCCATTAAGCATGTCGATGGAGAGTCGAAGAGTGAAGGCTTGTTGGGGATGGCAAGACTAGCAAATGCCTTCTTTCTTGACTTCTTGTCATCTTCACTCTCATCATCACTATCACTTGAGGCATCACTATCCCATGTGACACAATAAGATTGCCCCTTCTTCTTCTTCTTGAACTCAAGCTTCTTCTCCTTCTTTTCCTTCTTGTCTTTCCTCTCTTTCTTGTTCTTCTTCTTCTTTTTGTCATCCTCATCACTATCATCATCACTAGAAAGAGGACAATCGGCAATGAAGTGATCTTTGCTCTTGCACCGAAAGCATCTCTTGGTCTTGATAGCATCTCTTCTCTTTCTTGCACCATAGCCTTTTTTCTTCATGAACTTGCCAAATTTGCGCACAAGAAGAGCCATTGCTTTATCATCCACCTCACTTGAGCTTGTGCTAGCTTCATCACTTGATTCTTGCTTCTTTTTGCCTCTTGATGAAGTAGCCTTGAATGCAACCACTTCCTTGTCTTTCTTCTTTTCTTTGTCCTTCTTCTCATCCTTTTGGGCGCCCCCTTCCCGTTCCACACGGTAGGTGTCATTTGTGATCACCTCACCTAGTACTTGGTTAGGGGTCTTGGTGTCCAACCCTTCTCTCACTAGCATTGTGACCAAGACTTCAAATCTTGATGGTAGACATCTTAGGAACTTGTGAGAGAAGTCCGCATTCTCCACCTTCTCGCCCAAACTCTTCAAGTCATTGACAATCACTTGGAGGCGGTGATACATCTCCGGCACACTCTCATCATCTTGCATCTTGAAGCTAGAGAGCTTGTCCTTGAGAATGTATAGCTTGGCACTCTTCACGGCTTGTGTGCCCTCATATGTTTCTTCCAACCTTGTCCACACATCATGAGCCCTCTCCAAATCCTTGATTTGCTCAAACACCTTTGACTCCAAGGCTTCATAGAATGTGTTGATTGCAACGTCATTGAATTGGAGCTTCTCTTCTTCTCTTGGAGTTGGATCGGCGGGATCAATCACGGCAAAGTCCTTGTCAACAACCTCCCAAACCTTCCGGTTGAGTGATTTCAAGTATGCACACATCTTGCGCTTCCAATGATCATAACCGGTGCCATCGAAGTGCGGCGGCTTCCCAACATGGTTGATATGGTTGACTTGAGCCATTTTAACACCGAAGGATGTTAAGCCTTGATTAGCGGTGACCTCGGCTCCGATACCACTTGAAAGGTCCTAAATGGCTAGAGGGGGGGTGAATAGCCTAATTAAAAATCTACAAAGCACTAAACAAACCGGTTAGTATAATAAATGGCGAAGCGAGTGTTGCGCTAGCCTAGTGGGGGTTGCAAGCCAATCCTAACCAATTCTAGCCAACCTAATACACTAGGCACACTAAGAGTATGGTCCTTAGCAAAACAACTAAGCTACACAACCTAATACACTACTTTGCACAAATGTAAAGTGAGAGAGGAACTAAGTGTGCAAACCGAGCCTTCGGGAAGATGACCAATCACCGTCTTGTCAATTCAATGAAACCCGAAGAGATGATCCAATAGAGAAATCCAAGTTGATCTCGAAGGATCAAGCCACACAAGAACACCGAGGGACACAAGATTTATCCCGAGGTTCACGTGCTTGCCGGCACGCTACTCCCCGTTGTGTCGACCACACACTCGGTAGTTCGGTGGCTAATTGGCCTCACAAGCCAAGCCCTCACCGGGCGCCACAAGAACTCACACAAAGTGAGGGTAACTCAATGACACGAGATTCCACTAAGGATTCCTTTCGCGATCTCCCGCGGGGAAGGATCAAAACCCCTCACAATCACCTCCGGAGTGGCCAAGAACAACCTTCAAGCTTGCTCAACTCCGGCTCGCTGCTCCAACCGTCTAGGTGACGGCAATCACCAAGAGTAATAAGCTCAATCGCAGCAAGAACGCTCACTAGTGCCACTAGATGCTCAATCACAAGGCAAATGCACTAGAAGCTCTCCCAATCACTCTCTAGATCAACCAAAGTGAGTGCAAAGTGTGGGAGAAGGTTTGCTTAGCTCTAGGGGATGTCAAGAGTGTCAAAGTGCCAAGAGAGATCCCCCAAAGCCGGCCAAACACCTTATATAGGCGCCCACAAAGACACCTAGCCGTTACCCTCAAAACCAGCTCATCACAGACTTGACCGGGACGCCCGAAACATGGCCGGACGCGTCCGGCCCAGCGTCGGTCCAACATTAAGGGCCACGTGTACTAGCCGTTTGAATTCTATACCGCGCCTCAGGCGGCCCTGCCCGCGATGTCAGCCCGGCGGCCGGGCCAGCGTCAAGCGACACGACCGGGCCGGCCGGCTACGCGATCCGGTCACAACTTCGAAGAGGTCAAAAGCGTGAAAAACCCGGCCGGGCCAGCGTCCGGCTACACGCTGACGGACCGCGCCCGGCGGTCGGGAACAAACCCTATTTCAGCGGTCGGCCGGACCCGCGGCACGGGAGTCGGTCGGCGGCGTCCGTGACTCGGAAATTCCGGACACGGCGCTTGGCCGGACGCGTCCGGTCCCTACAGATACAGCGTCCGGTCAACCTGGTGACCCCATTTCGTTCAGCTTCCGAGTCCCCGCCTCGCGAGCTCGGGCGGGAGGGTTCCACACCCAAACACCATCACCTCTTGCTCTCATGTGCCAACACCAAAGTGTCTCACCACTTGTGCATGTGTGTTAGCATTCTCAAATGAATTTTGCAAGAGTTAGCATGCACACTAGGTCCCTAATGCATATGCAAAGTCATTGCTCACCTAGTGGCACTTAGATAACCGATATTGCGCGACATTGCCCCTCTTAATAGTACGGTTATCAATCCTAAACCCGGCCATCAACTTCTCTACTACGCCTATGGTCGGCAAAATGGAAATGCCCTAATATATACCTTTGCCTCTAGCATTCCATCTTGCTCCTCATCTCCAAGTGTGGTACTTGATCACTCGTGGTCATCTCCACCATCTTGATCACCTTTCCACCACTTGGCTTGGACCTCCCCTTTCTCTAATGCTACACACTTAGCAAATGGGGTTAGTCCTAGGTTTCATCAATTATCCAAAACCAAACTAGGGCTTTCAGCAGCCGTCCCGTCCGTGTCTCCGCTTTCGCTTTCACCGGCCGGCCACGGCTAGCACCGGCCACCGCCACCCGGCTGGCGGCCGCCAGCAGAAGTCCGGCCAAGTGGCCATAGCCGGCCAGGCTGGCCGTGGGTGGCTCGACGGCTCTGGTGTGGCCAGGGCCAAGCCCAGTTGCCGAGGGCCTCCCACCACCTCCGGTGACACTCTCTTCCCAACTTCTGCTTAGGCCTCGCCTTCTCCTCGCCAAGGTCTAACCATCGAACCGAAGCCCGACAATCGTCATCGGCGCCGGCAAAGCTCTCCTTTTCCATTCTTGATCTCAATGTTGCACTTTATCTATAACATGTCTATCTATGCCTGTGCCGTGCCTTCGCGCCGATCTATCTTGTGCTATGGATATGTGCCACTCGAGTCGATTGCTTTGTGTCGTGGATGTTGGATTGGTCCTTGTGTGCTTGTGCGACGTTATCTGTGGACCGCGCCTTCGACCCGGTTAAGGGGATCGTTCCTCGCTCGGACGTTCGGTCGTGGGTTCATCCCACCGTGACCCGCGACGCCAAGCGTAGCTCATTCCCTCTTGCGCTTTAGTTGTCTTCGTTGTACCCCCGAATGCTAGCTTCTACCTTCGACCCTAGGACGTGGTCATAAAGAAGCTTGATATCGCTATCGATCGCGGATCTTACCCACAAGACCTTGAGCCCCCCTAAGACCTAGTCTAGTGGGAGACGAACTAGGAAGCAACCATCGTGGGACAACGGAGCCAACCCGGGTAGGTAAAGCTTATGGCAGCGAGTCGCCTCGCCATGACCATCGAGCTCTACCTCTTTCTCCTCTCTTTTCCCTTGCTTCTTCCTATCTAGCTTGTATGCTTGCACCACCTAGACCGAAGCATTCCTTGGTTCTCGTGATGATAACCGCATCGCTATGAACCTGAGGAATAGCTTTTGCCGCTTTAGTTGCACGGAGGTCGTGGTGCCCTACGAGTTGGTGTGGATTGCGGAACCGTGTGAGACCTTCGTCTCTTTTCTTCCGAACACCGTCCTTAGCCATGACGGGTGGGTCGAGAGAGTGCGGAACCATTCTTCCCCTTTTGTTCTCCTTTGATTCTCGCTAATACAGTAAGGCGTGAATCGAGTCTCTCATCCCAACTTCGATTCACGTTTTTCCCTATGACGTGATCGAAGTGCTGCGGGGCCGAGGGCCCCTTTTCTCGCTTATCTGTGTTGTTAGTGTTCTTTATTTGACACTTGTTCCATTCCTTTGATTCTCGTCGATCGCAATGGCAAGTGGGTCAAAGGAGAATCCCGCCCTTTTTCCCTCTTTTGGTTCTGTTGTGCTTAAACCCTTGTATACTCGTACCTATCTAGACCACAGCACTCCTGGGTTCCTGCGGTGACAACCGCACCGCTGAGACCCCGGAGGGTGCCTCAGTGCATTTAGTGCACCTTGGTCAAGGTACCCTACAAGTGGATCAGGCACTCATGTTCTCTTATGCGTCACTCCCTTCTGGTGCCTCGCCTTTTGATGTCGCGTGTGCATTGGAAGGAGTAGACCATCGCCCCCTTCTCTTTTCTACTTCCTTTCTTTCTCACTAGCCCGTTCTCTTCGATTTTGTCTTGGCCATGATGATTGGATCAAAGACTGGACTATCTCCTTTTAGTTAGCATAGCTATGGTCTATGTCCTGTTCTCGGACCCGTGCGAGTCGACCCGATCGACCATAGGAAAACCATCCTTAGGGATGTGACCAAGGCCGCGACATGAACATGCCTAGCTAACTCTCCTCCCTTCTTCTCCTCAGGCTACTCTCTTCTTGGCTCCCGACGTTGATGTGTCGTGCGGGTCGAGAGGACCTGTAGCCGCTCCTCTGTTGCTCGTGTTCCAATCTCTTTTGCTACTGTTGCTACCATGACAGGTGAGCCAAAGAGCCTCAGAACCAAGTCACAATTCCTCCATTTTGTGTTAATCGTTTACTCGAATCCTATATAGTAGTTGTGACTTGCAGGTTAAAGGCCACAAGGGCCAAACCCAGCTGTTCCTATTGCCCTTTCTCTCTTGCTTGCGATCCTCTGGTCCCCGCCAATTTCCATGACGTCCAGATCGGAAGGTTGCTACCGTGGTGTTTGGTTAAGTTAAGTTAGGATCAAGGCCTCTTCTTTTGAAGCCGTACGGGTCGACACGATCGACCCATGAAGTACTAGCTATACCATGGTCGTGATCCGGGTTTGTGCTTATCAGACAACCACTTCTATTTATTTGGGCCCGAGGATCGGACACTCTCCACGAGGGCTAAGTCTTTTCAGTATTTATTCAGAGTTATTTGGATCCTTTTGGGGAGTACTGTATTTTGGTTAGGGATTTATTGCTCTTTTGCCTTATTTGTTTCTATATCAAGGTAGTTGCATCGCGATGACGTTGGATAGACCGGAGATCCACCGGGAGGAGGAGATGCGAAGAGCAACCAGATGTGGATGACTATGGATTGCTATAAACAGGTGCCACGTCCCACCCAACCTCGTAGAACCCTATTAGACATGCAATATGTAGCTGCTAGTGCTTTACTTTATGCAAATAATTGTGATAGGATGCATGGTAGATTGCTTGATAAGCCATTACCTGGACGCAACCTTTCCCCTGCACACCCGCTGCTAGGATAGACACTCACCTACTTCATGCCACTTGCTACACACTTACACTTTACTCATACATGCTTGTGTGTGGCTGAGGCACGTGGTGTCGTAAACTGGATAACTGGGGATAACGTGTGAGAGATCTTGGCGTGTGTCTTGGGTGTGTGGTGAGGGTTGTGTCGACTGGGCAGGACCTACGATGAGTCATGGGACAAGTCTTGCCGGGAGTGTGATCTGGGCACTCCCTATGTGAGAGAGTACCTGTGGCGGGTACATGTGATGTGAGTAGATTCCGGGGAGGAGTGTCTTTGTGGGATGAATCCCCGGAATGGAGATGCCGCCGAGGCACGGGCGTCGAGCCCCTTGTGAAGATATCCTGTCCAGTCCCTCTAAGGACTGGTTTGGCGTTCCTAGGGTTCATGGGACCTTTTCGTACACACCACTCGTTCCTGATGGGCGGGAAATGACTTGACGGCTAGCTGGCCCCCTGCCATTACTACTAGGTTGGTAGGTGATAGTGTAGGGAGGTACGGGTGGCGAGACCCACACCCTCCTGAGACAACGTGGAACCCTCAGGGATCCGGTACCACGTCTCACGCCTCAGGCGTGCGGTGGATCTCCGGGGTGCCCTAGAGCCGAGTGGTAGGGTGGCATCGGGCCGGCCAGCGGTAGCTTGGTATCGCCCCTAGACGAGGCATCGTCGATGATGGCGATCTTGTGGTTCCAGGTGTACAAGCTCTGCAGAGTTACTAAATCTATACTATAGTCGTGTCCCCGGTATGGACATTCCTGTGAGTACCATACGTTCATTATAGTGAGAGGTGTCCAATTCTTTTCTCCCCCTGGGTATTGTTGGATTCTGGCTTAGGCCGTTGAGGCAAGGAGGAGTGGGAGTCTTCCTTGCCGACTAGAGAGTGAGAGTGTGGTGAGATGTATGGATGTGGACGTGGGTGTGGATGGGATGGATGGATGTGTGGATGAGATGGGTTAAAAACCTGATGAACTATATTATACTTACGATATGAATTGGCATAGGAAAACTACAGCCAAATATAGGCCTTTTGCTCTACCCTTGCATTCCACTTATTACATAGCAAAGCAAAGCATAGGGTGGGAGCCGATGGCCGATACAAAATCGTCTTGATAGAGTTGAGCGGGTTTTAGACCCGAGGACGACTACGACGACAATGGAGCTAGAAGGATTAGGTGGTCTCGTTCCTACACTCAAGTTTGGTTAAGGAGATCAAGTCTACGTCCGCTGATACTCTACCCCGACTCTGATGATCGCCTGTGAAGGAGGAGCCTTCACCGCTACGGCACTACGCCTACTCTGATGTTGACCTGTGTGCGAGTATCGCTAGGATACTCTGTACTTAGGTGTGCCTTCGAGTGTTGTAAAACCTTATAACTTGTACCTTTTTGCGATGTATGAACTGTGGTATCAACTGTAAATGATGTACTCTGTGGATTTCCCTTCGAGGAAATCGCAGGTCGTTTCAGCTGCTCAAGCAGCAAGAATGGGTTTCAAGTGGAAGGTTGGAAATGGGAAAAAAAATTAGATTCTGGAAAGACAACTAGCTAGGATCATCAAGCTTAGCCATACAATTCTGGCCCATTTATGAAATTGTTCATGAGAAGGGGAAAACTATTGCTGATTTATGGGATGGAGTTAACCTGAAATGTACCTTTAGGAGGAACTTTTCTGCTCAAATGTACCAATCCTGGCTTGAGATTATAGAGCTTATAGCATCAATTGAAATCACTAGTGAGGAAGATGAAATGATCTGGCAGTTCAATTCATCCGAGTTTATTCATCACAATCTTTGTATAAAATCATTAACTTTAGAGGGGTCAAGCCACCCATGTTTCTCGCTGTTTGGAGTATTAAGGTTCCACCTAGAGTGCATTTTTTCTCTGGTTAGTCATCAATAACAGAACTCTAACTAGGGACAACCTAGCAAAGAGAAGAAAGGTAGAAGATGAGTGTTTTCTTTTCTGTTTAGAAAAAGAGTCGGTGCATCATGTTTTGTTTGAATGTGTAGTAGCCGACAAGTCTTTGGAGCACTATATCGAAGTTTTAATTTGTAAGATTGGGTCTGATATAGCTGACATTGGGAAGTTTTGGTTGAGTAATAGGAATTGTGTTTTGAATTTGATTACCTCTGCTGTTCTATGGTCAATTTGGAAATTCAGAAATGACCTTTGTTTTCAGCGTTTCGGGTGGAAGAGCATGGAAATGCTCTACCTCAGGATATTTGGGCTGCTACAGAATTGGAAAATTCGTGCCCGAAGGACAAAAAGAGAGATTTTGATGGAGTACACTACCAAGCTCAAGTCGGCGGCGACAAGATTGCTGTGGCTACCGGATGCAACCCAGGGCACTACATGAAGTTTCACAAGAGGAGTGATGAAGAGGATCTGCAATACAAGTCTCCAAGGGAGGTTTGGCTGGCAACAGAAAAGCATGTGCCATGGTGGAATGCACTTAATATCTCTCTAGCTATGGAATAGCTTGTTCAGCTGGGTGTTCTTTACCTGATCTGTGTAGGTGTTAAGTGGTTCTGATAGTACCGAAAGGTGATGATGGTTTGTTGTGTTAGCCTAGGAGGGCGATGAACAAAATGTGGCTTATCTGCGCTGTAATGAACTTTGGTCTTTTGATATATTGAAAGGCCGGGGCTAACAGCCCTTGAACTCTAAAAAAAAATATCGCATTATTCAAAAAATTGAGAAACCAGATAACTCAATATGCATCTATAGATGGCACTTCAAAATAGTTTAATTATTTACATCTGCATCCTTTAACTGTTATACTAGTTCTTAATCTAATAATTTTGTCAAATCAATAAGAAATCCAAGAAAAGACAGCACGACAACGTATGGAATGAGCTACATGCACAAGATGTAAATGAAAAGGAGCAACAAAAGTGCTGACCAGGACACAACGATATTAATGTTACCACCTCCCTTACATGATCAACATAAAGAACTACCAAGATGCCATGGCGACAGGTCAAAGTATGAAACAAGAGAAAATAACCAGATCCATTTGTATTATTTACAAGCAAAAACATTGAAGAAACAAAGATTATAAATAATGATTGGATATAACTGATATTAGTGTGGTGGAGTTCACAAAAATTGCATCTATTAAAAATAAACATAAAAGATATAATACATTTTGGGAAATCAATTTCAGATATGGATCAAAAAAGGCAAATGCTCCAATTTCAGATATGGATCCAAAAAGGCAAATGCTCAGTCATGCTATTTTAATTTTTTTCCAGGCGAACCAACAATTACATTCTTAATATTTTTATTGTAAACAGTTGAATAATAAAAAACTATTTTGCGTCCGGGCATCTGGGAAAAAAAAAAATCGCAACCACCGCCATCGCGCCTCCTCCGCGTCCGGGCACTTCCCGTATATCGCACCGCCGCCTACGTCGGCCCGCGCCGGAGGTCTCGTCGCTCCACTTCAGGACGGCATCATCGCCCGACCTCGCCCCTCCCGTGCTAGCCGGAGTCCTTCCCTGCGCAGGCCTCCTCGCCCATCCTTGTGCCGGCCGAAGGCCCCTCCGCGTGTCCTCAAGGCTGATCTGCCAACAGAGGCAGCCACCGGGCCAACGTGGACATCGTGGTGGCGTCGGCCAAGGGCGGCGCCAAGTCGCCATCATGCGCCACGTCACCAGGAGCGCCACTGTCGACGCGCTCCGTGCAGCCCGCCGTATTCAACTCTGGCATGGACGCCGACGAGCAAATCGTCGACGTGCGGACGGCTCTGGCGCCGCTGCCCACCCAACCCAGCACAAGTTACGGTTTTGGGATTCTGAATCGGAGCTGGTACGTTGTACATGAACTCAAGTTCGACTCCAATCTCAAGGTCGACATGAATTTCTTCCGTTTTCTGCTACTTACATATTATTGATTTTGGTTTTGGTTGGATCATTGGGATCTCAAGATGTGCAGAAATTCCATGTCTCGCCGAGCGGAACAAGGCCGCCGAGTGCCACGCCGTCGCTGCTCCAGGATGTCACGCCTACGACCAGACACCACAGCAGGTAGGACGCGTTGCTCTCTATATATTTTTGAATATGCACATAC
Source organism: Chrysopogon serrulatus (assembly GCA_015844335.1). Lineage (NCBI taxonomy): Eukaryota > Viridiplantae > Streptophyta > Magnoliopsida > Poales > Poaceae > Chrysopogon > Chrysopogon serrulatus. The sequence goes on along the minus strand of JADLZL010006716.1, from coordinate 32,584 downwards.
TGCCCCCACCATGCTATGCGTTCTTTCAATACTAAATCTAAAAGCTGAAATATCCTATGTAGCTGATGTTTGTCCTGACACTTGATTTTTTTATTTTTTTTCAGTTGCTAACTATATGCCATCCCCACTTGATATCTTGCATTTTTCTAATGAGTCATGTTGCGTGGATCTATGGTAGTGCAATTGAATTATGTTGGTTGTTTGTTCTTTTTTTTTGCTGTCTTTTATAGAAAATGAATCATTACATTGGATCAAGCACAGGAAAGCAAAATGTTATGATTTGTTGGAATCGCTAAGAGAAAAAAAATGTTGATCCAATGCCTTCAGCTGCATCCCCAATAATACAGACATTATCTTCAGTTTCTGAATTTATAGATAAGTAATTGACTGAAGAAGACATAAACTCCAAATTCGACACGAACTCCTTAAATTTTTTTTCCTATTTATATATTGAAGATCTCGGTTAAAAAGTCTCATTGGGATATCCTGTTTTCACAGGCTTCCAATCTTAATCTCGCCGAGCTGAATGATTTCAAAAGTTGTTTATTAAGAAATAATTGAAGATGTCGTGGACAAACCTAAAGAGGTTTGTTTAACTTTTGCTCTCAATTTATTAGCGGGCTGACTTGGATATAGAGTAATCTATGTTCTGAGTGCTGTTTATTTCTATGTTAAATAACCTTTTTGGATTTTATAGTGGAAGGAAACGGTGAGCGATGAAACCAGAGACTTTGGGATGTGCATGCGACAGAGAGAGAGAGAGAGGAGCAAGAAAAGCAGGAAGAGGAGTTTTGCTCGGGCTCCAGTAACCAAATGAAGCATGAAGAGGAATTTCACTTGGGTATGCATGTTCAGATGATTGAACTCTTGCTGCTGCTTATTTTCTGTGTAAATACTCAATTGGCTTTGGTCAGCTGCAAGTATTATTCGATTCCCGGTTTGCCCTTTCGGATTTTCAGCTTGATATCTAACTTACCAACAACTGAACTGATATTTGATTATGGCAACAGGCTATGAGGCTTAACTAATGGTTTCACCCTTGGAATGAACATGCTATTCGATGGAGACAAGGAAGATGATGGCGGTTCAAGCAAGTCATGTGACAAGAATGGAAACTGAAAGAAGCACCTGCAGAGCAGCTAGAAGAGGAAGCCTTCACACACACTGATGGCAAGAGTGGAAACTGAAAGCACCTAAAGAGCAGCAAGAAGAGGAAGAGGCATTAGCCTGTACTCACACTGATATATTAGCACTTATATAAACATTCTCTGAGCGACTGATCCTGAGCCAATTGAACGGTATGAATTATATGGCTTGAACGTAGTAGGTTCAAATTTTGTTAATTTGTAGAATGTCACACGTGATTGGTTTGTGGTGACCAATTGCATGTTTCCCTAACTCTATGATTTTATTTGTACTCCTATTTTTGCAAGTTTGTGGATGCCACAACGGAATGAAAACATGTGAATTATTTGCCATTTGTTACATATAATAATCGAATTTTCAGAGCTCAGGGAGGAGATTTCAACAGAGCCCTTCAGTCCCAAAGTTAACGTAGTTAGTAAACCCCTTTTGCTGTCCCCCCTTTTGCTGTCCCCTCACTCACTAGGGTGATTAGTTTCACGTCTTTTGCTTCCTAACAGCTGCACAGGCAACTTAATGCCCCTCATGCAGCAACCTCCATCAATATTGGGCCTGCACTAGATAAATCCTTACATATAGGTTAACTGCAAAGCTTTAGTATGTTCAACATTTGGTGCAATCTTCCAAATTCAGTTTTACTTTATTTGCTAAATTGGGTTTGTTGTTTTGCTTGGGAATTAGCATAACCTAGCATAACCATGGCACATGTGTATGCATGTATTGGATCAGAAAACCATGACCAATAGTTACGGTTAAGTCCAAGTATCTCTTTTTGTGTGCTTGCTGGTTCATTTGCTCTATAGTGATCTTCTAATCTTTCTGCATAACTCATTGCAAGTACTTCAACTAGAACTTTAATGCATATTTTCTCCTCTTAATTAATGAACTGACATTTATATTTTATGCATTATTTTTAATATAATATACGGATCCATATAGTACACAGTTAAAATAGAATGCCAAAACCATTAGGGTCCAAATATCCAATCATGGATGCATCGTCCATAGTGTGGTTATAATCGTGTCTTCCGAGGCGTTATGCTTGATTTGTTTGACTTTTGCCTTTCCTAGATAGCATAGTATATTTGATAGGATCTGCAGACTCTTATGGGTCGGTAGGTCAGAGCACAGTAGAAAACTATAAGAACATCATATCATGCTAGTTAGTTTATGACTTTCCTAATGAAGTTTAAGAGAACCTTAGGCGTCACCCCCTCCATTTCAAATTAGAAAATATTTTAAATTTTTTGAAATATATTATTTTGACTATATACATCTAAGGTTGTGTTTAAATCCTGGGTGAAAAGTTTTGGCATGTCCCATTGGATGTTCTATAATATATCGAAAGGGGTTTTTCGGATACTAATAAAAAAAATAAATTATAGAACTTGTGAGAAAACCACGAGACAAATTTTTAAGCCTAATTAATCTATCATTTACACATATTTACTGTAGCACCACATTATTAAATTATAGATTAATTAGACTTGAAAGATTTATCTTGCAAATTATCACAATTTGTGCAATTAATTATTTTGTAGTCTATATTTAATACTCCATGTATGTGTCCAAATATTTGATGTGATAGGCGGAAAGTTTTGGGGTTCAGAATTAAACACACCCTAAGTTTATAGCAGCTAGCCAAATCTCTTGGGGCCCGTTTGGATCTTTCATTTGGAGGAATTAATATCTACTAAACTAGGCTATTGGTTTGAAATTTGGCATTCCACTACTTTCCAAAGTTCACAGATAAATCTATCTTAAATTTATAGGGTAAGAGAGAAATTGATTCTATAGATCACCATGCAATATGTTTACTTTGCAACTTATAACACGCTCTTTAACTCGCTCTCTTATAATAGAAATGCTACGCATAGGTATGTCTCTTGTATACCCAACAATAATGTGCAAATATAGTCTATATATACAACTATTTTAGCATAATTAATATGTGTCTGAATTATGGTTATTAACGTTTAATTCTAAGGATCCATACGGAGCCAGTTTGGAATTGCAGTAGAGAAAACCAATTCACCCTCTTTCCTCTTGGTCAGCTTTTCCTTTTCAATGATGTGTCTCGGTACCCCCCCGACTCAGGTTTCCTTGCCAATTGTAATAGTAGAGCTGTGACCCTGGTTGCATTGTTTACATCGTGGCACCTTTCCTCACTAGTCATGGGCCGAGATTAGACAGAAGGCTGACTGGTAGTTGCATGTTGCCTGCCTTTTATTATCTGTCTTGTTGATGTTTAGTCCAGGATTGGGAAGTTGAAATACCTCTTAATTCTTACCTTTATGTTGGCTAGTTGCGTGGGACATGGAGAACAATGATATGAACATTCAGAGAAGCTTTTGCTCTTGTTTCTAGGGCCATCCTTGAATTTTGTTGGCAATAGCATTTACAATTCTTTGATCAAGGGTATAATTGTTGTAAATAAAAGGCGCCTAAATAAAATAACCATGTCCTAACTAATTCAACATGAGATAACTTAATTATTACTTCCATTTTAGTTAATTTGATAAATTCAAACGATTCAACTAGGTAATTGCTTCAAATTGTTCTTGCATAACATCTAAATGAAAAGGGATTTTTTCAGTAAAAATAAATGCATCAAAATTACAAGAAAACCTCAATTTGACTGAACTAGGCCGCATGTTAATCGGAATATAATCAGGAAAAAAGAAAGATACATGGAACTAGCTTCACAATTGAAGCAACCCACAGTAGATCAGAATTATCTCCCGCGATTTGCCTTCGAGGTTCAGAAGTCTACTTGTGCCAAGTTGACCTGTCACTGGATGAATCTTGGGACACGCATCCCAAATCCACGCCCCATTTTCTCAACTCTGAACATTAAAAGAACAAATATATACACTCCAGTTAACAGGGCCTTTATGGGAAAAAAAATTATCTGTGATAGGTAGAGAAACCAACATAACAATTCAAGACCGAGTTGACTGTTCTGAAAATGAGAATCATGTATGTCATCACGCCCATACCAAATTATCTAACAAATAGATAAACAAACCTTCCTACCAACATTTTAGATAGCTAAAAGCAACCAATGAAACAAAACCATCTTGACAAAACCATATCCATGAATCACCGATTAATGGAGCTCTTAATTTTTATGAGAAATTTGACAACATTATCAGAAGTCATCCAAGAGGTAATGGTAAAAATATGCTCCAATTAAAATCATGCTCTAATAACTGTGCAATATGTAATCATTTGCCACTTTATAGATTGACAGTGCAGCCTTATGATCTGCACAATGCAAGTTCATTGCCAATTGCCATTTACTACATGTTAAAAAATTCGACCAGTGGGGAAAGGCTGCCCCACGCATTGCACTAAGATGAAACCTCAGTGAAACCAGCTCGAAAAAACCAACGAACTCTGGCATCAACCTATAAGACCGCAAATGTAACCTGGGCCAGCAGACTGATATTATTTTTCTGGCGGAGGCACAGCAAGAGGATTTTTTTTCTTTTGTGAAATCCTGGATTCTAAACCCAACTCAATGGTACCACTACACATAAGCAACAACCACACTAATGCATTTCCTTATGCACTACATGCTCAGCTGAATAGGTGCAGTAAAATCAGTACTGAGGAAGGCCAGTATTGTCCCGCCTGTTACCATGTGAGATATCCAACGAAAGAATATTTATTGATTATGCGGGCGCAAGGTACATGCCTATGTAGGCAAGGACATCCTAGGGTTTGGTTTATACAGAAGAAATAACGGACGATGGAGATCCTTGCCTAACTCAAATCACAGATTAACTGTACAATTGTGTGCGTGAGCTCAGGGCTGGAGGTGTAGCATGTGTGGACCAAAGGGCTGACTAATAATAAGCCCATCTGCCTGTCTAACAATGTCATCGTGTAACTGAATCTTAATTTTTTTTCTCAGGCCTTTTAATTGCCATTTAACAGGGAAGATGCACATTAATTTATACAAAAACAGAAACTTATATTAGAAATCAGAAAACACAATATGTTAGAATATTCATGAGAAAGTTTTGATTACTGAAACAATAGAACAATGTTCCTTAATAAGATATTTCATTTGACCATAGATTGTTCAAGAAATATGATCCTAGAATAAAGCTATCACTGCTATCACTGCTCAACGATAAGAGGTACCATATCAAAATTTTACTATTGTAGCAATCTAACATTGATCATATTTTGCTTCGTTGTCCAACAAAATGGAGTGATTTATTCACAGAATTCAATAAAAAAGATACTTACGTTGGTGCAAGCTTTCCAAGGCCATAAAGCTCTTCGCCAGATATTTCATCTGAAACCTTTCCAGTATTTTTAACTACATAAGATCTACCAGGGGAATCAGAGAGTCCTCTAGTGACAAGTAAATCCAAATCTTTCTGGTGAAGTTCTCTTCCATTAACAAATACACCTGTGTTTCCGCCAGCACAGTTCTTGGGCATCGGGAAATTAAACTCTGGAATATAAGGCTGCAAGCAACATATCCAGCTTGAGCTTTGATCATCACAGTACAGGTTAAAGCAATTTAAAAAAAATACATGCCAGCAGCTCTTACTGGTATCATGCCGAGGCAGGGACGTCCCATAATGCCCCAGAAGCCAGCATGGTAGTCATACCTAAGTTAAATAAAATCAAGATAACATCTGTGTCAGAAGTATCCCTTTTTCAGTTAGCAAATGTAAAAGTTATAACTTAAGAGAATTACCAATAATTGCCAGGGCAGATTGATCCAGCTAGCTTCTCAGCCTTCCTGACCACACGATCAGAGATAGGAAAACCATTTACATACACCCTTGCTCTTCCGTTGCGCGTTCCATTATTAATTTTGAAGCTCCTTTTTATCAGATTAGTGAGAAAAGAATCGCTAGCCTTTGTTGCTCTAGGGTGGTCAGTATCCAGTTGGTCATTTAATGTTTTATCTACGTATTTAGGAACATCAAACTCATTGTTTGGAGATTGCATCTTGTTTGATACACATATACCTTTAACTGAGTTCTTCTTGGAACTTTCAGTTAATAGTATAACTTTTTCAGGTTCAGAATGTGTACTTCTACTTCCCACTCCAGAATGTTCAGATGGACATGATCCAGAATGACTGCGATGTGGTAAGTTTGGTACATGGGAAACTGCACTGTCTTCAGGAGGAAGATCCCTGGATTGGGAAGTGCTGTCCGAGTCAGTTGCTACAGGGGTATGGTTGTTCTCCGACTCGCTCAAATTTGAGTGCAGATCTTTTTCTTGAGATGCAGGACTTCCAACAGAAAAAATGATAAGCTGGAATGGACCTATTGTCTGAGTTTGCCCATTGGTTCCTATGTCATTTTCCTGTCCATCGGATAAATGTGTACTTAGTGCAAATTCTGATACATTGAGCCTGTTTCCATCAAGCTTGACTAGAATTGCATGTGAGCATGATCCACAACGCAATTTATACTCATTTCCTGACAGGGACTGTTTCCTTGGTATCTGCAGAACTTCGTAGCAATTGCAGCATATGGTGAAAGGGGCACCACCTGCGAATGACTCACAAGTCTGTGGAGGCTTCTTACTAACGTTGACCCTCATTTGAATCTGCTGCAAGGTAGTATTGGTGTCTCTTGTACTGTATCTTTGCTGACCAAGTAAGGGACTGTCCACAGGATAAGCCCCATGACTATTTAGAAGATATGGTGCCCTTTGATCATTGAAGCCCATGTGATTTCCCTGTATAGGCAAGAATTCTTGGTGGCAACAATGCAAACAAGAACAGGCAGCTTGGTGATAGAAGCCATCATGGCGGCAAGATAGAAGAGAATCAGGATCATGCTGTCCAAAGAAATAATTATCAAAATTTCTCCATGGATAGAAACTGGCAGGATAGCTAGAGGCTCTAGCGTGTGAAATGGGCTCTGCATATCCGACACACTCTTGTTGTGCTGGCAGTGGAGCATAAACACGAGGAACACTAGGACTTTGTACATTCAAGGATGGAGTGTGATGTGAACCATTCCGATGCAATTGTGGTGCAACATGCCTCGGTTGACTCAACCGGTCAGAAGTACCATATGAACTGTGGGAATCTGCTGCTGTAGTAGTTGGGGCACTTCCACTTGGCCTAGTAGTCACATCGCAAGATTGCTGTTGTACCTGGTCTCTCAACTCATCAAGCATCCTCAAGATCTCAGCACGGTCTTTCTCAAGTCCCCTGACTCTGCTTGGACCATCCAAGTTTCTTTCACCAGGGAATTCCTTAGTAGAATAGTTGTACCTCTGCTTCAAATGGCACTCACCCTGATAAGCATTGGCTGGAGACTTTGGGGACATGTCTCTTACTCTCAATGATTTCCCCATTTCACCATTCTCCCAATGACGAATGTGTCGGTACTTTGTCTCCTTGCCATCATCTCTAATAGAAGTGTTCAGATTTGAGGGACTTGATCCTGTCCTAATGCTATCATGATGGCCATAAACTGGTTTGCTATGTACATCTGCCATTTTACTGTTTTCTGAACTATCAGTAGTACTAGCTCCATGTTTTCTTGCAGATGCCTCTGGAACACGCTCCAGTACTTCAAGGTATTTTACATTTCCATTGTCAGCTTCATATGAAGATTGGGCTGAATTCTTCTTTGCTGTAAAATTTTCAGCACAGGAAGAAGTTATTGTCCTATTTTATGGCAGTTTAATTAGCCACTAAAAAAGGAACCCTAATGACTACCAAGTCATATTGTGATAGTATTTAACAAGGAGGAGCCCAAAACGATGAGCCAAAGAGACTAGATCTGCAGGACTGGTGCCAAAGGCACTATACTCTGGCTCCTCATTGACCTCAAGAGCAACTTTGAAAGGTACAACTGGAGACTAAATCACTAGAATGCAGCTAGAATCCTAAATTAATCAATGATGGCAGGGTATATTGGGTATTGAAATAACTGAATCAACTAATTTTCAATATATAGGTCAAATTCAACTCATGTTTTTTAATCCCAATGCAATACATTTAAGAAGTAACAACAACTACTAATTACTAATTAGGACAAAGCCATGTCCCTATCACCAAGGCACAGGCTAGATCTCCACCTTTACATTTTCTGTGTGCGAGAAAGCAGACTCCACTTCAAATCTAAAGGATGAAAGAGGCTAAATAATTTCAGAAAATAATTTGGAAACATATTAAGAATTTCAATTTGCTCCTAAGTTATCCTAAAAACAAATGAAAAGTTTACATCTGCTTCTAAAGATGAGCGAATAGTTCCCAAAGAAACTTTTTTTTTTTTAACGCAGGTTCCAAAGAAACATAAGTTCAAACTTGATCCTACAAAAATGGGGAAGGATTTCTTTGGGAATAATAAAAGTTTGGATGTGCTCCTGAAGTGGACTGAACATTTCCTCAAAGGTTTAGGAGATTACATTGGCTCATAAGAAGCAAAAGTAATTTTTTCCTCGAAAAAAAAAAAGAAGAAGTTTACATTTGTTCTAAAGACCAGAGTAAGCATTCATCAGAAAAAACAAAGGTTTACATTTGCTTCTAAGAAAGGAGTAAACATTTCCTAGTGTTAATAGAAAAGAGTAAGCATTTTCTCAAAATCTTTAGTTTTATATTCTGTTTAAAAACTAGACTAAACATTACCGTGCATTCCCAAATGAGAATGAAATAGGCCCGAAATGCTTTTGTTTTAATTACAAAACAGGGGAACGAAAATGAAAACCGAGGTCCCAAGTCAAACTAACTGACATAAAAATAATAGCAATGTGTTTCCGATTTTGCGGCAAAGCAATAGCATAGGTTTGTGAAAAATTAAATCTCTCCATTTCAGCCGTCAGTCATTCAAAGATAAAATCATAAAATCCATTTGGGATGTGAACAACCGGGCGATGGAGATACAGGCGAGTAAACCAAATCTGGTGCCAGCATGCGGGAAAGAGTAGAACCTCACCTTGGAGAGTGGCGCCGCATCCGCCGCAGACGTAGATGGAGTAGGCGGGCAGCTCCGGCAAGAACTTGTCGCACCTGGGGCACCGCACCACCCGTATCCGCGCCACCGCCTCGGCCGGTGCCGCCGCCGCTTCGCCTTCCATTCCCTCGGTTCTCCCCTCACCGGAAAAGTTCCACCTCCTTGTCGGGCCCCTCCAGTCACAGGAACCGTCGCCGCCACATCAACCCAAGAAACAAACAGGCCGGTGACGCGAACCCCCCAAGAAGTTCAAGGTCGAAGCTGGAACACCAGCCGTCCGGTAGCCAAGGACCAGACCGACCACGAGCGCCAAGAACCCGCGGTCTGGCCACCGGACGGAGAGCAACCGCTGTACTCGTACGTGAAGGAGCTGAATCGCTGAAGCCGGGGCAGCAGAGGAGAGAGCAGCGCGGGCTTTTGCCTGTGCCCTGTGGAAGAGGTGGCGAGGTAAAAGGCAGAGGCTGCGAGGCAGGTCGGGTGGATGCGAATTTAATTTGGATCGTCACGGGTGAGGGCCATGTTGGCCTCTGACTCGAACAAGCAGCTTTTCCCGCTGCCGCCGCTGCTCTGCGGACTGCGGCTTTCGTCTCTCGCTTGGCGACGGCGACGACCGACGACAGGGCCGCTGCGTGCGCACGGGTTGGCAAGCAACGATGGCCTACCCAGCACTGGTGCTCGTATCTTTTTTATATGGGGAGGGCAGAGGTGGCTCAACCACGCCAAGACACCGCCAATCAAGCTGACCTCAAATTCCCTCGTGCTTCTGTCCTTTTTTTTTTTTAACTCCATGTCGTTGTCTTCTCTTCGCCATACCAAATTACATGAGGGCTTTTTCTTAGCAAAACAGCTAGTTAAACTATTTTCTCAATTTTAAATTATAAGACAATTTGACTTTTCTATATTCACTTCTTAGTTCTTTTGCAACATACTTAGATATATTCATGTCTGGATATATGATGAAGGATATGAAAAACATCAAAACATCTTATAATTTAGGACAAAACATCAAAACATCTAATAATTTAGAATTAAGGAAATAGTGATTGGTGTCGCCGATGTGTCGACATGTACAACAATAGCATCGATATTGAGTACATTAGCTATCTTTTTTCTGAGCGTGACGTATGCATGGGTCATGCCATTCTAAGAGCGGTATGTGTGTATCGGCCTTCTTGCTTGATTTTCTTGCAACAATCACGATGAAGCTTATACATTGCGTTTTGGTCAAGCCGGCCTGAATGGCACCACCTTGATTGAAAGTATTTGAACTCTGACTCATTGCTTTTGGCTTCATCTTACTTGTAGCAGCATTTTGCTCCACTCTTAGCATAGTGGATTAAGCTTAATTCTCAATGACAGTCGTCGGCTCTTTAATCTCCTTGATCAGTACTTTCATGGAGACAATCATAACAGATGCTTGTTCAATGCCCTCCAAAAGTTTATCAAGAACTTCTTTCTTGTTAGACACATAAATTGGCTTTGGGCTGACCGTACTTCTTCCTTTTTCCGGGTTCACTCACTGAATCAGGCCTTCGCTTGGTATACTTATTCTTAAGTAGGTCAAGAGCTTAATTATTGTAACTGCATCTCTTTGCTGGAATTCTTGACTTCATTCATCTTTCAAGTGCTAATCTCCAGTTCTTTTGATTTCTAGGTGTGCGGAAGTTTTTTATCAACCTTAGCCAGATCAATGTGACAAATCAGCCCTGCTGTTTTTTGTTTAATGTCGTGGACATTAGCAATTCTTCTCCTTTTTTCGCTTTATAGCGGGAGTTCTAGCTTGCCTCCCCCCCACCTACCTCGAGCCTAAAAGACTTAATAGTGACTAATATTTCTGTGGCCATTTGCGGACCTCTCGTGCACTATGTCATGACCCTCTCAATCTTGTCGTCTTCTCACGGATCACCAATTACCACATTTATTCCAACCGTACTTTCAACTTGATTTTTTCTAAGACAACATTATTCATCAACTTCCGAGAATTAATCAAAGTCTTATCCAGCATCACCGCGTTTAGCATGGGTTTGATTGACGAATTTTAGAGGAACAACTCGATGACATTATTATACTAGTATAGGGTATGATCCCATGACTGGTGGTTTCGTTCCGTGCACCAATCTAAACAGTATATTTAGGATCGGACGAAGGTTCGAATGGCTCCATATGGTGCGGTTATGTGAACCAAACACGTTATTAGTGAACGGCACAACACAAGGTCAAAGACAGCAAGGATGACCTTTTAGCAATTGATGGCATTAACCTTACGAAAATGAAACATGTATGTAAGTTTGTGTGCAATGACTTTTATATTGTTATAAGTGACAAGAATAAAATTGTTTGACTTCAGGTGGTGGTGTTGTTATGCACTACGCTTTGTGTAACATGGGCAGAGATGGAATGATTAAATTAAATGTACAATTTACATAAGTATTTGCTGTGACTTGGTTCTCCTGAGAAGCGTGATGACGAGGGTATAAACCTAAAACCTTGGTGAACAGGTCTGCTGGCCTGTTGAATTGGAATTACATAACTCAGAACTGGCCTGCACGTAGAGGCAGTCAGCTGGGGAACCAGTCAGTAGACCAGACATGCAAGGCAGCGCGTCTTGATATTATGGAGGATTAATCAGCTCAAACACTACCAAAATAAGCCGAGTCGATTGACTTCCCAAAAAAAGAAACCAGCAGATTAACTTGTACAAGGAAATCGATCAATCGATCGTTACATGATGAAAACAAACTTGTTCTTTTTTTTCGCTATGGCACCAACCCACCACCGATCAGTAGCCAGTGACCGAGTCTTTGACTGTAGCTCCGGCAGCCGGTCCCGCCGCTGCTCTCAGTTAGGCCTTGTTCAGTTCGTGAAAAACTCTGCACTGTAGCGTTTCGTTTGTATTTGATAAATATTATCCAATCGTGACCCAACTAGGCTCAAAAGATTCATCTCGTAACTAAACCGTATAATTAGTTATTTTTTTACTAATATTTAGGTAGAAATTAATGTGATGGAGAGAGTGGAGAATGTTATAACTTTCGTTGCAACTGAACAAGGCCTAGGCTGCTCTTTCACAGTCTCCCACGCTGCTGTCGCAACCGTGGCAGTCCTACCCCTGCCGCACCTCTATGCCAAGGCCATGCGCGCTGCTGCTGCCTGCTGCCACCGCCACCGTGCGCTACAGCACCACGCCCACGCGAGGCAGCCAGTGGATGTGGATGCATCCAAGCACTAGTAGTACAACAATGGGCCCGAATGCGATGATCCATCAGTGATAGATCCGTCAGCCACGTGACGAGTCTGCGGACCGGCGCCGGCGCGAACGAACCCGGATTATTCACCGGGCCGGCTATAGAACCATCACATCAATCGTCGATGCCAACAGTTTTTTTTTTTTTTTGACAAGAGTCGATGCCAACAGTTGTTACGCTCATGCTCACTTCAACCAAAATACGCCGTCACGAACTCACAGGATGAAGGGAGCTTGGCCTTGTTCTCTTTCCTTCAAAATTTCAGATTTTTTCATTTTCTTTCTTTTTTTTTTGATAAAGGAAGACTTTATTTATTTTTCAAGCGTATTACATCGAGATGACACATCAATTTTTAGCCGCATGCATGAAGCAGCATTAAATATAAGTAAAAAAATAACTAATTATATAGTTTAGTTGTAAATCACGAGATGAATCTTTTAAGTCTAGTTAGTTCATAATTAGATAATATTTATTAAATACAAATAAAATGCTACAGTTGCAAAATCTTTCTAATAATTTAAATATGAACAAGGATTTGGTAAAGTAAGCCGGCTTGATGACTATCTGAGTAGATCGAACAAGATGAAGAAGATCTGAACAAGTCAGGCGTAAAAAAAGATCTGAACAAGTTGGACCTTCTGACGATGAGCGTCTATGGGTTGATCTAGACTATTGATCCAAAATCAACTGCTACAAAAAATGGTTATTTCAGGTGTCGGTCATGGAGCTTGGCTGGTTCGCCTGAAAGGAGGACAGCTGGACAGGCTTCATTGTGCCAGATTTCATTGCCTATTTTTGGGTACTCGGCTAGTGATATAAGCCGGCTAATAAGACAAGTCGATTAATTTGGTGTGAGAGAAAAATACGATTTAAACGACTGATAAGTTCGACTAATAATACAAGCGAACATGGTTCTTTTGACGAAAACGAGATTTTCTCTCACTTGTTTTGTTTATTTACATGTCAAGGAGTTTTCATTTCAGCAGGGCCGCAGGAGTCGGCTTACTAGCTAGTACTAGTAGGAGTAGAGCTAACAAATTGAAAAATCTCTCAGGTGGCGCTGCCCTGATGGGACGATGGTGGTGTGTTGTCGTTTGTGTGTTTTCCGTCTGGATATCCATCTACCAACACCTAGTAGTCTGTATTGCCTAGTTTCGTTCAATCCAGTTGCTAGATGTGTTGCTTCCTTGATCAAGTTGAAGGACCGAGAAGGATTGCTGCCTAATCCTGTTTGTCTTAATCAGATCGGGGGACAGTTTGTATACAAAATCGTAGACTTGACTCAATTCTTAGAAACTTTAGCTAGGTGGTTGCGGTAAGGCTGAGGATCTAAATATTGTCTTAGCTATTTTTAGCAGCTAACTATATATTAGCTATGTGTAGGATCACACAAACTCTAGAAGTATTGTTGACATTCTTCTTTGGAGAAAAATCTATTTCATCATCTCCAAATCAGTGGAGCTTCAAGAATTGGTGATGAGCTCATTGAAGCCTAGTATGGTCCTACCATTCCACCATCCCCTTATATCCCTTGGATATTATCCCTATTTAATGAATAGTGCATATTTCACATATTCATCATTATTATCTAGAGGGTCTGTTTGAAAAACATGAATTTTATAATATTTACGTAGGAATAAAAATTCGGTAATGATACTCACGACGTCCGTCCGTTGTCCGCTTCCGGACGTGGCACCCGCGGGTTCGACCGCCCTCCGCCTGGTCCCCCACCCCGCCTCGTCTCCTCTGCCCGCGCACTCATTTCTCCTCCTCTTCCTCCTCGTCTCCTCCGCCCGCCCCACACTCATTTCTCCTCCTCTTCCTCCCCGCCTCGTCTCCTCCTCCCCACCTTCTCTTCCTCCCCGTCTCCGGGCTGCAGCACGCCTACGCGCTGCTGCTCATACGAGCTTGCTAGCACCCTCTCCCTCCCATCCTCCCTCCCCCTTCCCTCCCGCAGTACCTCTGCGCGCCTCTACCAGAGGAGTGGGGGTAGACGACGGCTGCTCCCGGCGATGAGCGCCTCCCTCCCTGCTCTCTCTCCCCCTCGCTCTCACCTCCGTGCATCTGAAACGAGGACGACGAGAGCAGCCCCGACGAAGTAGGTGATGAGGGATCTGGATCTAAGGCCTCCTCTTTCCGCCTCTAGATCTGGATGAGCTCTCCTTCCCCTCCTCCTCCCTCCTCCCCTCTGGATCCTTGGGTGCACGCGCGCTGCTCCGACGAGGTAGATGGGGAGGGATCTAGATCTAAGATTTTTCTCCCCCCATTCCTCTCTCTGATCTCGATCTAGTCCCTTCTCTCCCTCTCCCTTCCACCTCCTCTTCCTTTCTCCTTCTTCCCCCCTCTGGATCTAAGGTTTTGATGATGGATTGGGTTTATACCGATTCAAATCTACAAGCAACAAATAATGATGCTTTTTACACGAAAATCTCTGATGTTGCAGTAGTTATTTTGTGATGTTTCAATAGCTTTTTCGCTTTGTTCCAATGTTTTTATTAGTTTTTCTTCTGGTGTTTCAGTTTCTTTTTCTCTCCATGTTGCTTCTTCATGTTTTAGTATCCTCTTTTCTACGTTGTAGTAGCTTCTTTTTCTTTCTGTTGCAGTAGCTGCTTCTCCTTTTGTTTCAGTAGCTTATTCTGTTGTTTCAGTATCTTCTTCTCCATGTTGCAGTAGCTTCTTCTCTTTTTTGTTGCAGTAGCTGCTTCTCCTTTTGTTTTCAGTAGCTTTTTGTTCATGTTGCAGTAGCTTCTTCTCCATGTTGCAGTAGCAAGTTTTGAAGTGTTTCATCTGTCCTTTTACATGTGTTGCTAATGTTGTATCTCGATGTTTCAAGAGTAAATCGGATGTTGCATCTTCCTCGTCGCTTTTTTCTGCTACCTCGACTTAGTGTCTTCTCCAGGGCACTCGCTGGGCATCCGCGCGTCCCCTACTTTCTTTGTCGATGCTGGTTTCAAGTGTTTTTCAAGTGTTTTTCTAGTGTTTCAGCAACGTGTTTCAAATGTTTCATTTGTTTTTAAACATATGTTGTAATCGTTGTCCCTGGATGTTTCAAAATTAGATCGAGTGTTGCATTTATCTTCTCGTCTTTTCTGTTGTTTCGACTTGGTGTCAGACGAAGGAAGGCGGAGGCGCCTCCCCCCCAAGGGGGCGGGCCCCATGCGCTTCGCAGCTGGTGCAGTACACGAAATCCGGGTGTTGGGGCGCGCGCTCGGTGTCTGCGAGGCGGGACTGGTGCGGGTGTTGAGGGGCGTCCGGACGCTGCATCCGTCCGGACGTCCGGGCGCTGACTTGACCCATAAAAATTCAGTTCAATTTTCCATGAGAAACATAGGAACACGAAATTTTCCCCACATTCCAAACGGGCCCCATCACTGGTTCACGTCCGCTGCTGGTTATAGATTTCATGCATGTATCATCGCAGCTAAAACCTTGCTAGTAGTACTATGAAGCAGCGCTAAGCATCTCTAAAAGAGGAGCTAAATTGTTTTGTAAAACCAAATATAGTTATTATTAGATAGAAAAGGTCTCCTAGACTCTCCAAATGCCTCTCCAGATTTAGTAGCGCTGCCTATCCCTGAATAATCGCTAGCTAGATTTGGATAGGAAGGCTCGCTCGCGATCCGGGTTCCTCACGCGCTCATCGGCTCCCTGTGCGCGCTTACCGTGCGAACACGACCTGTGCGCGCTCGAACTCCTCCGCCTTCTCCAGTAGCCGCCGGAAGCCCGGAACATCGACGTGCCTAGGTACGCGCTGCCGGCACCATGAATCGGCCATGATCTGCACCTTCGTGAACGGGTAGGTACTGTGTGGGAGATATCGGCGCCGCAAGAGGCACATCCGGACATCCCATGGCGGCGCGAGCAGCACCTCCCAACGGCGGCCGATGACTGCTGCAAGCATCAAAGCCCCAACACGAGCATGCTGGGGCGCTGGGCTTGCTGATAGGGACAGCGGCCCAAGTTAGGAGATTCATCAGTCAGGCACGAGAACACATAGGAACGGCTCCGGCGACCGGCATCGAGCGCTGTGCATTGCGAGGAAGATGACGGGTTGATTAGCGCTTTTTTTTTTATCGAGACTGTTGGAGTTGAGGTGCAAAGGGAAACCTTTAGGTGCACCTCTAAACCTCATTAGTTCAAATATTTATACTATTTTTTAAAATTTTTAAAGAATTAGTATAAATACTTAAACTAAAGAGGTTTAGAGGTGTACTTAACACTCATCAATTTGCACCGCTGGAGTTGTCTAAATTTTCTTGAGAAGTTTTTTATTTTAGAGAATAGCAAAATCATCAAATTTGGAATATTTTTTAGCTAATCTATTGGAGTTGCTCTTACGCAACACTAGCCAGAGCAGTCAGTAGACTGAACATATTCATGATTTATGGTACAATGCTATAGTGATGCCGCAATAACCGGCATCAAAAGAAGGGGCGCCGAATAGAAGATGAACGAAGAGCACAGCAAAGCAAACGGCAGGATCAAACTTTGGGCAACAAGATTGCATATATGGACCCAGCCAACGCAAACTTTAGGCTTCCAAAGAAACTCCCTGCACGAATCTTTAGTTGCTGCGATGAATTCAGCTACAGAGCTTACTTTCAGCTTCAACTTTTGTTCGAATTTGGGCGGTGCAAAGTTGATGTTGGCAGGTAGGGAATAGAGGACATGATAAAAGCAGGAAACAAGAGGTAAACAATGCAAGGCTTTTACAGAATTTCGGAAGAAGATGCCCAGATTCGCCGAGAAACTTCCTTTCTTCCATGCAAGGTGAGCAGGAAAGACGCCGGCCGGCCGGCGTCTTCTCTTCTCTTCGCCGATGGAGGCGCCCCCCGCTCCATGGCCATTCGCTCTGTGCTCATTTTCGCGCACAGAGATCAACGCAGCATTGCTTTTTCTCAAAGATATGATGCATGGCCACTGGCCAGAGTTCCACATCCTGCTGTATCTCTTATGATGAAGGTATATCTTTGGGAATAATTTCACCTTTAGCTTTTAACTAAGGACCACGGTACTCCTTTTAAACTAAGGCCTTGTTCAGTTCGTAAATGTTAGAAAAAGTTACAACTGTAGCATTTTGTTTGTATTTGACAAATATTGTCCAATCGTGGCCCAACTAGGCTCAAAAGATTTGTCTCGTGATTTACAATAAAACTGTGTAATTAATTATTTTTTTCACTAATATTTAATGCTCTATATATACGGGTAGAAATTGATGTGATGGAGAGAGAGTTGAAAATTTACAATTTTCATGGGAACTGAACAAGGCGTAAAGATGACGTTTGTGTACTGTCCTCACTCACTGCTCGCCAGGCCTAGCTTAGCTTACCTGTTGCATTGTAGTAGTGTGGCACTATTGCCTATCTAGCCAAAAGCCGCCTGTGGATAGCTGTGCCACCCACCAAGTGTCCTTTCTACCATATCTGTGTACGCCTCCTGGCTTCCTTCAAGCCCATTATAGTAGTTGAGACGACATTACATGAAAACGGTAACTAAACAACAATCTCATAAATTTACCGCTCGGGATTCCTATTTTCTGTGTTTTTCTTTCAAAATAAACTGGTTTATATAAAAATCTGGTGTGGTTTTAATGAAATTTCCAAATGTGGCGCTTGCATTGTCTGATTAAGAAACTTTCTCCATGCTGAGACAGTGCCTTCCCCTTGTTTATTTTTCTTTTTCTTTTCCTTTGAAAAATAAATACCCAAAGACGACAATGTGTTCTGACTTCTGACATAGTACATATATGCAATCTTGTTTCCCAAAGTTTCTTGAAAATAAATATAGATATATTATTTAAAATAAATAAGAATAATATCTTGAAAATAGATATATTATTGTGTAAAACATCTTGCAATTGGGGATGTCGTCAACCTAAAGTGCTAACTCTGAACTGGATGACAATAGGGATGTTTGGTTTAAGAATTCAAATCATCCTAGATCAGGTTTTTCATCTTATTAATTTGATGGAATGACTCCATTCACCATGTTTTTAATAATTATATGTTTTATTTAGAGTAAGGAAAATGGCATCTAGCATGGGCCATAGTTGATTTTGGTAGTTGATTGACAACATGATCTGTAAGTGTGATTGGAATGAATTGATTGTATTCCATACAAGATATAGCTCATTGGATGTAACGATGGATTGGACTTAGGCAGGCAAGAATATTTTTTTTAGGTGTGGCGGTCTATAAAGGTCAAACATTTATAATGTAACTATCAACTATGCAAGTACACACTAGAACATTATCTAAATATGTATATTACTTTGTGATCAGTAAATATATATAAGACAGAAATCCATCAAATTAAATGTACTGTTCAGGGGAACTCACTGGCTCCGACAGTAGGCAGGACTGCATCGGCGTGATATGCTGAAGAATCAGCTGTAGTCTGCTGGCAGCTTTTTGGAGTCGACAGTTTTACAATTCTTTAGTTCCAATGGATGGATATCAACTTGGTTTATCGGCCCTTCTTAGTCAAGTGTGTACCTTCCGTTTCATTTTACCCAAGTCTGGTTATAAACTTAGGTGTGCTATGTCAATATGTGTGGACGACGGAGTCAAACTTTGTAATAGTTCTTTTATCTAAAAAGTAAAGCATTGACACTTGAAATACCTCACTCATATTAGCCTAGCTCCGTGCGTTCTTTTATCTAAAAAAAGTAAAGCATTGACACTATGGAGATTACATAGATGATAGGAGCAAATACATACCCATAAAGCTTTATTTGGGTGCAGACCTTGGTAATAGCATTCTTCTTTTTTTTTTCTTTTAAATTCTTTCTTAATTTGAGCAAGATCAAGTCTCTTGAATAAGCCTAGCACCGTGCGTTCTAGTAAAATCGAGGCGACGAGGCCCATCAAGCGGAGCCCATGAGGCCTCCCTCCGTATGACCGTATCACATATGTGTATGTATTTGCGAATGGGCACGTGGTCCAATGGTAGGACTGTCCAGTGAGACGCTACCCACCAGGGATCAAATCCTGGTGCTCGCACTTTCCTGGGATTTTGCAGGATTTATCGGCGTTATGCTTTAAGTGGTAGCGGCGTTCCGTCGACGACGAGGCACCGGTGGTGACTTCGAAATCTCCAGATCTGCCGGCTCAGTCCTTCGAGGTGCTCATAGGGGTAGTATTTGCGTGCGTGTGATCATAGGGATGAGTGTGCGTGTGTGTTGTGAGCGTCTCGTTGTACTGTGTAATTCTTAAAAAATATATGTGTATGTATTTTAAATATATATAATATATGTTTACTGCTATACATAATACATAATAGTATTTGATTGTTTTAGGTATGGCTGCCGCCAAGGCTCACCATATACTTGCCTCTGCTCTGGACTTAGGCAACATGAAGATCAAGTAATCAACACCTCATGGAAGATCATGGAACTACTTAGAAGATCATACAAGTCATGTTAGAAGTCTATAAGACATCAAGTGAAACAAGCCTTGATGAAAGCACATGAAAAACAAACGAAAATTAGTCAAACTACAAGCATTTGAATGCTCTAGAGTTGCTTAGGTAGAGGCACTAGATAGTAATGCAGTTGAGAAGACCCTACAATTTAGTCTTTAGGCACTCGGCAAACCCGCCGTCGTCGTTTTAACTCCATCTGTCTTTGCCGAGTGTTCGACACTCGGCAAACTGTTTGCTGAGTGCCCACGATAAAAAACACTCGACAAATCTCTCTTTGCCGTTAAATTTTTCACTGTGAGTTCTTTGCCGAGTGTTACACTCGATAAACCATTTGCCGAGTGTTTTAATCTGTTTGCCGAGTGCCGTAGACACTTGGCAAATCGCCTGTTTCTAGTAGTGGCCATCGGAAAACTGAGGAGGTGCGGTAGTGCCAAGCACCGGAGACTACATTGGGCAGAGGAGATCCAGGCCTTAGCGAGGCATTGCATTGGTCCGGTGCTAGAGGCACCTGAGAAATGGAAGAGCTCTGGTGTTTTGCAAATAAGAAATCAAGCACAGTATGTTGTCACAAAAAAACTCTAGTGTCATTGAAGAAGAGGTACCAAATAAAGGGTGTCCAACAATTGGTAGATCCAATGGCTATTACATATGACACCGCTAGAATTTTCTAGTGGTAGCACTAGAACTTTTCGGTGAGATAGAAAGTGTTGCTTGCCACCAATGGTAAGTTTTGGACTTGTATCTATATATACCCCTTTGGCCGACCATTTTGAAGGGTGGTGGGAGCTAATAAGAGTCATACCAAGGGAGTTTAGGCTCTTCTTTAGTGCTTTTGCCACCATATGTGCTTAAGAAAATATTATGTGATTAGTGATAGTGCTTTGTGATCTGTTTAGGCTATTTAGAAGCCATACTGACACTTTGCTATAGACTTAAACTTAGTGTTTAGTGAGGTTTGTATACCCTTTGCCACTTGGTGTGTATGCTTGCGCACACCATTGCTTGTACAATAGAGCCTTGTAGTCTTATGAGACCCTCCAATGTGCGGAGAGGCCACCGAGCATATATACAGTGTGACTCGAGGCATTTTGGCTGAAAACACGAAAGTGAAGACGAAAAGGAGCAGTCTGGGCGATGGCCTAGCGGCTAGCAGTGACCCACTTATACATGGGAAAGACCCATGGGCTCAAGGGAGTTCCCAGACCAGGAGCTTCGCCCTTGAGGGTCTCCAATGAGGACTAGGGGCAAACATACGATTCTCGATACCGTACTCGAGAAAAAAAGGGAGTTTGCATATATATCACATTTAAGCTTTTGCATTTGCATTTTTACTTAGCGAAGTTATGTACTTCATATTCCTAGTCTAGCTTGCTAGGTTAGTGATAATAGGATTAGAACATAAGCTGTAAAAATCTCTTTCGTGGTAGAGATAGCAATACTTAGTTAAACCTAGATGAACATTTAAAAATCTTACATAGGTTTTGACAAGTTGAAATAGAGCCTTTTAGTTTTTAGATTTCTTAGGCATCACAGTCCCTTACACGAGGGATGAAGTGCCGGTTGATCTACCCACATTCCATTCAGTAAACTAAACAAAACAAAGCTAGGAGTGACTGGATCAGCACCCTACCACATCCGCTGTACCTCCCTTAAGCTCCCTTTCTGAAAATGGAAAATTAATTAATGTACAAATGAAATTTTACTGACTACGTAACACTGAGGATACTTCTATCTTTTCTTTTTCTCTTGTCAACTTGCTTGTGAGTCTGTATCTACAAGGACGACGGTGCTCATTCTACTGGTAACATGCCATTCCAAACAAGTACATCAGCGCTCCTATGGACCGATCGAGAGAGGATGTGAGACTTAGACGAACACACACGAGCGAGGTACATACATGCATGCACAAAGGATGGGACGGACCATGACGGTGTTCATGCTCATCCATCAGTGCTTCTGGAAGATCACCATGCAGAAGAATGCCACACACCTGAATATCACGCCATTGGCAACAAGAACCACTATGCACAAGATTCTGTCGTTGATGTCGTATCCATTATTCAACAACGAGCCGCACCGTGTTATGAGCCATACCCCGAATACTTCTGCGCATTTGCAATCACAAATGCTTCGAGAGCCCACTTTGTGTAGCATAGGTTTGCGAAGAAGGTGTCCTTTTGCTGGGTTGCTATTAGGGTTAGAACAATTGGAAGGAGTGCCGACCACTGTTGCGATCAAGAACAAATTAAGCATCAGTTCAGTTAGTATATATATAGCATCTCCACTAGATGCTGGGCTGATATGATAGACATATAAATACAACAAGTAGAGAGCATCGACTAGCCAGCAAGATTGCTCACCAGCTGTGCAGAATTTGGCTGGAAGAAGATGGCAAAGGTGTAGCCCATCCCTGTCACACAGTAGACGAGTGCCAGAAGAACGACATAATTTTCCCATATTGATGATCTTGGGTTGTTGAAGAAGTAAAACATTGAGAGGTAGACGATCGGCTTGATAATCGTGTTGAAATGATCTATAGTATCTTTGGACAAGAAGTATGCCAGCGAGCTCATGCCGGATGCTCTCTCCCTCCAGTAGTGTATCTTCTCCAGTGAAAATGATCTCAAGGCCCCAATCTTGCACAGCAGAGCTGCAGCCAACAACAGCTCATATTATTTGCATTTGAACAAAGTTTTGACCATTGTTTTCATGACATCTTAACTCCACTTGCTTGACTCCACTTGCTTGACTTAACAAAGTTCTGCTCATATTATTTGCAATTCAAGTATATAAACATTTGAAATACTAATTAAGCATCTTGTTTTCATGACATCTTAACTCCACTTGCTTGACTTACTAGTTTTGATGCACTGTTTCTATCAATATATATACACCTTCCTACTCTTGTAAATAAATATATAAAACTTACACACAGCAATCACAGTGTATGTGTAGCCAAGCGCTCCAAATGTCTCATCGCTCACTTTAGCAAGTGTGCCTAGACATATACCAGCAAGACCAAGTATGAGATAGTCAACTCCTTGTATTCTAGCCTCACGAAGCCGCTGCTTGCCACACCTGAATAACATACAGAGCAAGACTATTACCAGATCGAGAAGAAGGTAAAATTTCTCGTATGATGGAAGTGGAATATTAATGACTTACCTCCCCAGGTAGTATTTGTATTGCCTAAGAATTCCGGGAGTACGTCGATTCGATAAGTTTTCAGAAGTTTTATTGTAATCATACTCATCCTTTTTCTGCCCAACTATGTCCCTGACATTGCCCCACACTTCACCAGCAATAGACTGGCCAGCATCAGCTCCTGAGGCATGATCTCCTGCCCCTCTGAAAGAGGATTCTGAGCCAGAAGAACTCTGCAGCATATCCCGTGGGACTTCATAGCCATTGTGCAGCATCCATCTAATGGGGAGATCCTTGACATTTACTTGTTCCTTTGCGTCCGGCTTCACAATTCCTTCCAAGATGTCTATATAGTAGTCCGGTGGGTTCACACGGTCCGGCACAACAATGCCCAATCCTGAAAAGTATTCCTCCACTTTCTTTACAGGCCCGTGATACACGGTCAAGCCGCCTTTCGCGAGAAGTATCAAATCATCAAACATTCTGTACAATGTATAACTGCAAGTAATATAAAACCGCTCCAGTTAGCTAGCTAATTAAAAAGGAATCCGCGCAGCATATTTACAAGCAAGAAGATGAAATTGCAGAACCTTGGTTGATGAACGACCATAGATATGTTGACGCCCTCAAGAGCTTCCCTACGTAGGGCACGAAGTAAAAGCAGGGATGAGGCGCTGTCCAAACCCGATGTGGGCTCATCTAAGATCAGGACCGAGGGTTCCATGACCATTTCAAGACCGACGTTTACTCGTTTGCGCTGGCCACCAGAGATGCCACGCTTCTCAACAGTCCCGACCAAAGAATCGCGAACTGGCTGCAGTCCCAGGGACTCGATTACTCTTTCCACGACAAGAACTTTATCAGCCTTTGACATGTCAGCAGAAAGCCTGCAGGTTGGTGTGCAAGAAATTATATTCAGTACGTGTACATTTAATTACTAGCTAGCTAGGTAATGAGAAGAGAGTACTACCAAGGTTGCATTGCAGTTCACATACCTGCATCTTGCATTGAACCAGAGATTCTCCTGAACTGTTAAGTTCCCATGGACGATATCATCTTGCGGGACAAAGCCGATAATTTTCTTGTATGCGCGGATCGGTTCCGTCTTCCCATTTATAAGTATCATTCCTGTTGTCTGGCATCCTGTTGCCTTGCCGGCAATGGCACTCAAGAACGTGGTCTTCCCCGCGCCCGATGGACCCATCACGGCTGCGACCCTTCCAGCCATAAGTTTTCCCGTCACTGATCTCAAAAGCTTCTTCTTGCTCCCCTTGAGTGTTAGGGTGAGGTCTTTGAAGGCGATCTCAACCCTGGGCCTTGTCCTGATATCTTCATCGGTGGCCATGGATATCACTCCTGAAAACGTAAGGTTTTTGTTTTCCTGTTCCATTGCCTTCTCCTTTTCAATCTGTCCATACGCATACTTGAAAATCTGGCTCTGGGTATGGGCATGCTTCCCTTTGGCCTTCTTTTTTTCTCTCCTGCTCCTCCTCCTATCTGCACGCTGATTCCTTCCCTTTTTCAGGGTTGTCTTCAATCGAACGCACCATCTCAGTAAGGCTATCCTTCTTTCCTCCTGCTGCGTCGTTTGACGTCTGGCCATCGGTTGAAGGCAGACCACCACCACCCATACTTCCTTTGGACGATTCGTGTGTCCTGAGACTCTTCTTGCGTGAGAACGTGCGGGACAGTGACGACTGCAGGCCTGCAGCGTGCTTCTTTGCGACATCTTTGGCGGTTTTCCATCGTTCGCGGGCCACGGCGGTCTCTCTAGCATGTCTTGCAGCAGCCTCCCGAGATTTCGCTTGCTTTTTCTCACGGTTCGTCAGGAGTTGGCCAGAGAAATTGTAAATGATCAACAGCACCAAACTCAGGGCACCCTACAGAATCAGAATCATCCAAGGGCATGTTAATTAATTAACTCCATCGACTTGTACACTCTTAATTAGCAGGTAAAAAGACATATCATACTCGATCTTGACTGAAAATTAAATGTACTCGAAAATTAACACACAGTATGCTATTACGTACAACAAGCAGTGCACCGAATATGGTGATGTCCTGATTTGTGGAGTTTGGTTTACAGCCTCCTTTGTAGAAGCATTCTGCAATTGAGAGGAAGAAAATGTGACCACTTATTAGAATATAATGGTTAATTAAAGGCATTTCAAGAAGAGCACATTAAACCAAATTACAGTATAATTATAAGAAAAAAATATTAGACTAGATTTCAGCCCCAATTTGATAACTTCTCTCTGTTTCCACAAGCACAAAGTATATATGCAAATATCAGATTTTCTGTATATGAAAAACTACTGTATGTTAACTTACTGGTTTTTAAAGTTGAACCCTTCCTACAATAGAACCTGCAAAACAGATGCGACTTGCATTTGTTAGTACTGGGAAGAAGGATGTGTGAAATGTTGAGCTGCAGGCATGTCACATTAATTAATTAAGAAAAGAGTTAAACCACTATATATTCTAGGAGTAGGAGGTTATAATTATAATAGAAAATTATTGAGGCATATGATAGATAGAATTACCCACTACTACAATCGAGTTTCTGTACAGTGCTTGGACAGAAGTAACCAGGTGGACAGAACACATCATCGGTGCTAACAACGTCCGCCCATCTATCAGCACCGCCACACGTATGATTCGGCTTTCCGGGAGGTGGTTGGTAGTTGTACCTGTATGCATCATGCACCAATAGTGTCTATTTATCAATATCAATATTATTTGGTTGATAATAATCATTATATTATAATCAAAGCCTATATATGTATAACAATAAAGTCGATCAAATTAAAGAAAATACGCATGCATGTTTCATCAACTAAGCTACTTACGGATCACATATTCCAGTTGTTTTATTCAGAGTGGACTGAGGGCAGTAGGCTCCCAGAGGACATGCTGCACAATTAGATCGATGCGATGTTATAACTATATACCAGAATAAATAATGCAGAGCGAGGTATGATGTGCATGGTTGTGAGGGCTTACTTACGTATCATGCAAGTGAGGCCATGGGGGCAAAAGAAGCCCGCGCAGCAACCTCGGCAGTCAATGGTTCTCGCAGGGATGTTTTTAGCGTCTTTTAAGTTGACCTCCTGGTCTTTGCCGGCGCTGCAGGACCATCCGGGCTCACACCCGTCGATCCATGAAGTCAGGTTGCAGTTCTTGTTCGGCCTCACGTAGTTCTTCCTTCCGTTGCCTTCGAGGAAGCTCTCGAAGTAGAATTTCATCTCTGCGGCCGTGCACACGCGCTGCGGTAGGTCACCTGCAGGTGGTGATGCGATCCATGGCCATGGGATGAACAACTATGAATATTATTATGGTTATTATAAAAATTTGATAATAATGCTCCAAAATATGTAATCTTGCCGTTGGTTTCCTTCATGCAGGTTGTGAGGAAGGCGGGATCGGAAGTGAAATTGAAAGCCGTGTTCCACTCCTGATTCCTGCATTGTATTGTCTTTTTATTTTTTGGCAAGCAAATTAAAGCATGCATGCCTAGGTCGGCATGCGCATGCATTGATCAAGAGAATGGATTAATTACATGTTCTTGATGCAGTAGTGGAACTCCCTGCCCATCTGCTGCGCAAAGGAAGTGGTGAGGGCCTTGAGACGTTCGTTCATGAGCCCTGCCACCATCGGGCTCCCCGCCGCCATCGCCGCCATGTTATTGCCTGACTTCGCCGTCGGCGTGGCGAGGGACCGGCGGGGGTTGACAGCAGCGCCGTCGGCGGCCGCAGCTGCGGACAGAAAGAGGAGGCACAGGAGGAGAGACGACGCCATGGACACCGATGATCGAGCAAGGGGAGGGAGCGAGCAGGCGCGATGCATGGGAGGGAGACGGGGAGAAGACTCATGTCCGACCCCTCCTTCCTTGCACGCGCGTCCACCCCTCGTCTTCTTGCTCATTTTTTTGCTCTCTGTGGGTGCTGGGTGGCGCGGAGAGTTGCGCGCCGAAGGTCGCGGTCAAGGGAGCGAGGACACACTATCAGGTAAGCCTCCAGCAAGAGGCTATTATTAGGGCGTCCGCAACAGCGTTTACAAAATGCTAGCTGACGTGGAGGCCAAAACCGCCAAATATAATTTAAACCCAGAGACTTGAAAAAACTGGGAAACGTGCGAGCTAGGCTCTTATGCAAGTGCTAGCTCGTTAAATATCATTGTTCTCTCTCATGATGATTGGCCAGATGCTGCTCCTAGCTACGCTGTTGGGGACGCTCTTAGGTGATCCACCAATCCTCCCCCTGCCCCAGACATCAGAGAAAATCAATCTAAAAATTCCCGCAAGGGCGCTGTATCAACTGGTTAGCTAGCCTCCCCAATGATCTTTCACAATGCAACACAACTTTCAATCATTTTTGTATTAATTGCAGCAATCATTGTTGGCATCCGTTGCCTATAACAGATTAATAAGCGAATATACAAATAATGATATAATTGTCACCGGAAACCTATAGCTCAATGTACCTTTAAGAATATATAGTGAATCTCATAGCTCATTGTATCTTTAAAATAATGTAAGACCCTTTTAAGTGCTTGCAAGAACCTACTCAACTTACTCATAGCAAAAGAGATAGCTGGTCATGTTACGCTAGCTAATAAGTGAATCAATGATCTGAGAGTACCTCAATTGGTCTCTAACTATCCTCTTGTTCTTTTTCAATATTACACTAGAATCATAAGGGTGTTGGAGAAGTCTTGTGCTATCCATGGCCAAACCATCTCAAGATAGTGAGATTGTAACAAAGTAATTCCACTCTCATCCTTAACTAGCTTGATATTTAGAATCACATTAGTTTCTCATAGATCTTTCATATCAAAACTCTCTAACATAAAAGACTTAACCTTATTAATTGCATCAATGTTTGTACCAAAGATTAGAATCTCAACAACATACTCCCTGCGTCTCAAAATATCTATCGCGTTCGTTTCTCAAGAAACAACTACCGGTAATTTTTATAAATAATAAATATTATTGATTAGTATCATAATTAGTATCATTAAAAAGATATTTGAATCTAGTTTTTAATAAATTTATTTGGAGATATAAATATTGCACATATTTTCTATAAATCAAGTCAAACTTGTGGCACGAAAAACGAGAAACGACACTTATTTTGGGGACGGAGGGAGTACAAACATAATATAAGATTAACCCTACTATG
This sequence comes from Chrysopogon serrulatus, assembly GCA_015844335.1. NCBI lineage: Eukaryota > Viridiplantae > Streptophyta > Magnoliopsida > Poales > Poaceae > Chrysopogon > Chrysopogon serrulatus. The sequence continues at coordinate 4,501 of JADLZL010006716.1, read as the reverse complement.
TTGATAGTATACACATCTATTAGCCTCATTTATGGCAAAGCCTACACTAGTTAACGTCGCATCAAACTTCTCGTGCCATTATTTAGATGGTTGTTTCAAGCCATACAAAGATTTGAGTAACTTACACGCTTTTCTCTGTTCACCTTTTGCACAAGCCCATCAAGCTAATCCTATAGAGTTTCTCATTCAATGTGAACAAGAAGACCATACGAGGCATCTAGAGAAAGTAGCACATGAATAGTGGTAATTTTAGTAATAGATGAATCAAAGAAATCCTCGCCTTCCTTCTAGGTATAACCGTTAGCCATAACCTAAGCCTTGTACTTGTAAATATTACCATCGGACCTAAGCTTATAACCAAATGGCAGCCCGATTAATTCCCTAGTTCCATAGAAAGAATCAAATCCATATCATTACGAACAACTTTTTTTTTTTTTCATCATCTGTATCTAGACATGTATATACTTCGGCTATAGACATCGGAGTATCATCCACAACGTAAATAATGAAATCATTATAAAAAATTTTTGCAATCCTTGGTCCCTTGTTTCTCATAGAAACTTTATTTAATTTTCATCCTTGTTGGCAATGCTTAACCCACATCTTATACTGCCAACTTAAATATAAAAGAGAGGTGAAACACCACCATAACTATAATATAGGGTCTATACACTAACAAATTTCATAGTTTTGGTGAGTGCACATGTTTTGCAGAACAATCATGGAAGAACATCAAAGATGGGCCAGAGTATATCAAAAACCTAGAAATCCGGCCCAAGAACAAAGGCAATTCCAAAGGAACCCTTATCCATCTACACAATTGGGCCGAGCACCACACGTGGCAAGCATCCAGGCCCAACCAGCAACCGACCAGAGAAAGGCGGTGGCCAGCTGAGCCTCCCCTGGTGTGCCCGCACCCGGGTGCGGCCACCCACCCGTCACCTCTCGAGCCCACTTTTCTCCGGGCGGTTCATTTAGGCAGTTCCATGGTCGGTTCAAGGGGGAGTTACTGCTACCTCTGCCAAAACTGACCTCCAGCAAGTATAAAAGGACCCCCTCAGCCCCTGTCAAAGGACAACAAGAATTAGAGGAGAAGAAGAAGAGGGCCAAGCTCAAATTCTATCCTAGCTTAGCTAATTTAGTGTAGGGAGTGAGTGAGAAAAGTAGAGAGGAGGTTCGGGCGTGTCTGCCATCTCTCGTCTTGGACCCGGTGTCTTCGGGTTGAGAAGGCGGAGTGCCGGGTGTGTCGGCTCCCTCTCGACGTGTACCTCTATGGCTGTATACTACTTGGAGTATAAGGTCCGTGTTCGACTACGGTGGTGAGTCTCTATTTCGTGTTTCCTTGTGTATTACATTCTTGCAGGTTCGTTCTTCGTTACTTGCTTTAGTAGCGGATATTCTAGTAGAGGACTCCTGATATGGACGGATGTTCCTGGCCAACGCTAGAATAGTAATTGATAACATAGACGTGGTGTCTAAGTTATAGGTTACCCTTGTTTGCCTCACACCCCACGGGTGAGGGGTAGGTGTTAGGTGGTGACAGCCCTAACATCCTTTGCATTCCCCTACGTTCGGGTGTGGCGTAGAGTTATAGGCCGGCATCACCTAGCAGACTAGGTACGATCTGGTGCCCGAAGCAAGAGTGTAGTAGGCAAGGTTATCTTCGTGTAGAGAATCTAAACCGTAGAAAAACCTCACTACCTAAGTGATCCCTCCTTCAACCCTCCAGGGAGGACTAAGTTCAATGACTAAATATAGCCGTTCTTCATGGAAATACGATACTACTTTATCACCGGGTGAAGTGCTACGACGGTACTTCCGTGCGCTTGTGGATTTGGCTGCTTTAAGCTAAGAAATACCAACAATCCTTCTCAAGGACTTCCTCATGTGGGTTCTCAAAAGACTGAAAGGGGAGACTCAATAGGTGTAATAAAATCGGGGCTCGAAAGAAAATCTAGTATTACTATGCATATATTTCATAGGAAATATGTTCTCAAAAACATACCATCACGACATTCCATAATCAGACAGCATACATATCCGGAACTTCAGATTTTACTATTAAAAAATCTAAGCTTGCACTTCTTATCTTAGAAATTGATACATTGACTTTCACCAAGCATCCTCAGGTGGTTTTCTACCAACCCAGTCCTTATATGGGGTTGTTTCTTTATTTCTGTTTAGGATTCTATTCAGGACATGACTCGCAGTTAATAAAACCTACCCCCACCATGCCTTAAATAAACCAAAGAAGTGTCTAACATGGCATTAACCAAATAAATCAAGTGAAAAGGAGGTATTTTTTCATGGTTAATACCATGTTCTCCATAGAATTCATCCACTAATGCTGGGAAAATATTCACGGGAATGATCTAACGTTAGATGCTTAATCTCTCTCTATATGGTTCTCAACTTCACTCTTTAGATTTTAACGTAGTCTAGCATTTTGTTTTTAGATTTAAGCAAGTAAACATAGCAAAATCTATTCATATAATCAATCAAAGTCATGAAGTATCTCTTGTCACTCTTTGTCAACACACCATTCATCTCACATAGATCGAAATGTATGACTTGTAAAGGTACCAAGTTTCTCCTCCTCCAATCCACTATCTTGTGATATTTTTTTAGGTTACATTAATTGCACACAACTATAACACTTAGAACCTTTGTCAATAGTGAAATCTAGAATTGGACTCATCATAGACAATTATGACATCAAACTAAAGTTAACATGAAAAGAGGTTGACGTTTTTGTGGCTCGACAAGTTGGCACCACCGCCAAGAGCTGATAGTGGTTGCTTTGATTGCACACAACTATTGCTCATGATGTGGGTTGTCATTGGGTTATGTGGATTGCCACATTAGCCCTCTCCAGCTAAGTGGGCTACCTTGCAGTCGTATGTGGGCTGGTGGCATGGGTAGCCTAGCCTAGCGGGTTAGGGCGGTGGCCTGCCCCACGATGCATCCCTAGTGGCTACATGCTTTTCTCTTTGCTATAGTTATTGACACTAATGTAGTGGACTAGGCTAAGGCGTGTCTGGATCAGGTGTTGAAGGAGTTCATTTTCAATTAAAGCCATGACACATAAACAAAATTGTTGAGTTGGTGGAAATTGATGAGGAGAGAGGGGAATTTCATTAGGATGAAATGCAATATGCACTAATACCCAGGTGATAAAACTGGTTGAAACCCTACCCAGGTGATAAAACCGGTTGAAACCCCGCTGACTTTATTCCAGCTCACTCATCATTTGGATCTCTCGTGATGTGATTCTCCTCATCCTCCTTGCACACTACCCACATTCCTATGTGGCGCTAACACAAATGGGGCATCGGTGTCTGCTAATCGCCATGGACCATAGTCCTCTTGCCCCATCCTATCCTGGATCCCTGCACGCTTGCCGATGAGGATGTTGGGAAATGAAGTTGTCCATTAAGACTGTCGGACTAAGGCCCTATTTGGATCCCTCAAGCTTTTGCCAGTTTTTAAAATTTAGTTTTTAATTTGGAAACTAGGTGGGATGCAAACATATCAGTTTTCTTGCTAGTTTTTGCCAGATTCTACCTAGTTTTATCTCCCATAGAGCAAGAAATAAAATTAGTTTATTCAAAACTAGGGATCCAAACACCTCATTAGTTTTTGTGCATAGTCAAGTTTTTTTTTTTTTTAACTAGAGGCAAAAACTAGTTTTTAAGGGCTTGTTTGGTTTCGATCCATATTTTGCGATACCTAAGGTTAAGTATTTGTCACTGTTGACGATAGATAACGTTCATTTTTAACTGTCAACTAAATACATAAAAGAGATCACCAATAGAAAAGATAGGGGTTTTTAATGACAATTTCCACGAATATTGGTCATTTCATATTTCTGTAGGATTATTCTAGAAAAGAGAAATTGGAGGATTTAATTACAAGAACAACCACGAAACTTAACCGCGATGGAAAATATGCACATTGGACTCGGGGAAGGATCTAGAAGATACGAGAGCGAAGCGGGGCGCGGAGCCCACCGAGTGGGGCCGGCCGGCCTAGGCAATGGGCCGGGCGGCACCCCCTTCCACGGTCTTCCACGAGCTTAAGGTATTCCTCCACCGCCTTTGAGGATCAATCTTGGCCCCTACGTGAAGTCGGTTTATTCTAACGACCATCGTTTCCTCCACTTAGGGCTATAAATATGGGCCCGCACCTCCCCTAGGAGCAATTAGGTTTTGCCTCAATTCTTTTGTCAAGATTAGACTAGAAGCTAGGGTTTCCAGAGATTAGAATTAGAGCTCCAGTTCTTCAAGTTCTAGATTAGGTTTTTAGCTAGCAAGGTTCAAGTAGAGTTGGACACTTCGCTTGGAGCTTCGATCTGCAATCGAGGAGATTAATAATTAGTCTTGTATGTCTCTTATGACTTTATTCTTAATTATTATATTGCTACTTATTATATTCTTAGTTTACACTAGTTGTATTCTTGATATAGTTATGATTGGTGATGATTATAGTCATATGTTCGTAA